>JAJQOW010000535.1:0-102975 GCA_037975125.1 Latrodectus hesperus
GCTCCCTGGAACCAAAGGGTATGCGTACCCCTCTGGGGCTTGAGCTAGCCACAAGGCGCGTCAGTAGGTGGTGGATAACTGAACGTCCTGTAGGAATAACAGGATAGCCTTGAATATAGAATAAGATGCCGCGAACCAGCTCCCGTAAACCCTGGTGTTATGCGATCCGTGCCTAGGGCTAATTGGCACTGCGGTATTGGTGTCTTAACTGAGCCTCTAGTTGCCTGGCGAACTTCTAAAGTAAATTGCCTTGCCCAGTAACTCAGGCAATGCTGGGTGGACTGTCATATTACCTGAGCTTATTAACTGTTATTATATGGCTGAAAAGACATTAAAAATAACAAACATTTCTGATTTTGCAGGAGAAACTTCTGAAGCAGACCTTTTTGAAAAAGACAAGGGAACTCAAAGACAATCTAATAAAAGAGTAGCAATGAAACCTTCACTGGAGGTAGAAATGACCTCCAAACCATCTTCTTCTGGTGAGAGTCAGGAAGCTATCTCTAGCATGACTGACTCTCTATGGATGTACACAGCTTTAATCAGGCCTATTCTCACATATGCCTGTGTGATCTGATGGCGTAACGTGGAACAGAAGACTGTGATTGACAGATTGGGGGGTCTACAAAGACTAGCCTGTCTCTGTATCACAGGAGCAATTTCCACCACGCCAACCAGAGCATTGGAGGTTGTGTAGGATCTGACTCCCTTGGGCATCTTCATCTGCAGCGTTGCAAGAGTGAATGCATACAGAATGAAGCTGAAAAACCACAGGTATGACCAGCCTGTTGCCAAAGGGCACAAGGGCATCAAAAGCAAAATTCAAGACCCTACTTTCATGATGCCATCTGACATCATGGAAAAAACATACATGTTTGATAGGACATTTGATATAGCTTTTCCAACTAGAGACGAATGGGATAACAACATGTTTGAAACTAAAACAGGAGATCTAATCTGGTACACAGATGGATCACTGAAGAACAGCCTCTAAGGACTGGGAATTTGTGGCGTGTCACCAAGAATCAGCTTATCTGTAAGCCTTGGGCGATACGCATCGGTCTTCAAGGCAGAAGTTTTGGCCATCAACCACTGTCTGCGGCTGAATATGAAGAAGGGCTACTACGGTAAGCGGATTCTCATTTTCAGTGACAGTCAAGCCGCTTAAAAAGCGCTTAATTCTTTCGAAATCAAATCTAAAATGATTCTGGAGTGTAGAAACCTTCTTACAGAACTGGCAACTAGAAACAGGGTGATCCTTGTATGGGTGCCAGGGCACAAAGGTATCGAAGGTAATGAAATGGCTGATGAGCTTGCTAAACAAGGATCGTCTTTTGTTCCCATTGGTCCAGAACCTTTTTGTGGGATCAATTTGAAGACCGCAAAAACCAATGTTCTTAGATGGGAAAAACGGAAGATGTATGAAGCTCGGCTCAAATCTCCTGGTCAAACCCACGCTAAAAGTATGATCTGTAGATCATCAGCGAGGATTTCCTATGAAATTCTAAGATGCTCTAGGCAGAAGATACGTTTAATCGTAGGCTTCATAACTGGGCACAACTATTTCAGAAAACATCTCCATAAAATGGGACTGTTTCAGCAAGACCCTATCTGCAGGAAATGTCATATGTAAGAGGAAACGGCCAAGCATATCATTTATGAATGCGAGGCTCTTGCCTTCCCTAGATTAACCTCTTTAGGCATCATCCAAACTAGAGAGTTACACCTAGACTCCATTAAAGGGTTATCAGACTTTATTAATAAAGTGGGTGACCCGAGCAACTGGATCTAAGAAACATTGGGTTTGTAGTTAACAGTACAAAATGCTGATAAAAGCAGAGGTGCTCAATGACATACAAACCCAACTCTAAGAAGAAGAAGAAGAAGGAGAAAGGACAGCTCACAGTAAATTTGGAAAACTACAAGACCATTGTGAATTCAGATTTCACGTAAAACAATCTTACAATACAATAAGCAATGAAGTCTCAAATTAATGTATTGTAACCGTATCTTATATAGAGAATTCTTATTTTCTTTAGTATTGTTCATTCAGTTGTTATATTCCTGATTTTATATATATCGTATACACTGTCATTAATAACATGCATTTAAATTATAAATAGCATTTTACTTGGTTTTGTATCATCAATATGTAAAAGCATTTTAATTAAGGATCACTCTATTAATTTCGGATTTTTATTTTGTTTTTGCAATGTATAATTTTAGACTAATTTTATAAACGACATTTTGCTAAAAGATTGTTGTTTTTTTAAATAACCAGTTTTGTGCGTTCAAAGGGTGAACCACCTGTTGTAAATATTTTTTTAAAAATAAATATGAGTGGTAGAGGGTTACAAACCTAATTACAAGTTGGTAAAGTACGAGGCCCCCTTCTTCATAACTAAATGGTTGGGATCGAATCCGTGTGCTTCCATTCCTTACCACCACTGGTTTAAAGGCTGGAATAGCACGTTAATTTTTAACCAACGTTAATAACAGTAATACCTGTCGTTAATTTTCGTTAACCAATTCAAGTTATTCACACATTCAAAGCAAAAATCAATACTGAATTGTCTCATTTTAGTTTGTAAATTTATAATCTTTTGACTACAAACTATCAATTTGTTCTTATTAAAGTTTAAAAGTTGTTATATTACTTTTTTAATGATAATAATGTAGTCTATTTAAAAAAAAATCGTGTATGATTATCGCAACAAACTAAAAGTAAAATATTATAATTTCACGAAATATTGTTAATCACCCAAGTTAGTGACAAAAATAAAAATTTTTAAATAATAAATTCTTTTTTACTTGTTGGTGCACTTCCTAATTTTAATAACATATTTTGATTGAATTTATAATGTGAACTAAGAATATTCATGAAAGTAATTTTTATCGATTACATTTAAAAAATCGTAATAATTTTTTTTGATTTAAATTTTTTTAATCGTGCTTTAAATAGATTCGAATTGTGATGTAAATATGTATATACATAAGGATATAAAATTTTAGCTATTAAAAGAACAATATTTCATTAGAACAATTAATTAAAATACGAAACAAATGAAATACAGTTATAAATTTTAAATAACAAAATAAACTTGCGTGAACACTTACCTTTATATACACGTATTTCAAATACGTAGCAGGAACATTGTAAACAAATAGCGCGAGCTTCAGTTCTATTATTTGGCGTCTAATTTCGTCGCCATTATAGTTTACAGAAAGGGTGTAGTAGAACTGAAGGTAGAAATGAACGACGTAGTATGTCTGACGTGGAAACAAGTGAGCTCCATTTTCTGACCTTCAGAGTCAATATTACTAGCACGTGATTTTGGAGATATGAATTTGTGTTTACTGAAAGAAATATATAAATAAAAGAAGCCGAAGTGAAAAAAGATAATTTTAAAAGTTATCTTCGCATAGTGGAAGTTCTGTTCTTGAAGACGATTAGTCGCCATGGTTGATGTGACTAAGTAATGATAATTGCGATTCCAAAGGAATTGTCTTTTTATATTATTTTTTCCTGATTGAGCCTCTCTCACGTTGTATAGGAGCGTGGGTTAATTTATTCTAACCAGGTAAACTGATTTCGCTGGAAAAAATACGTCGTTTTATTTTATAATTTTTAAGATTTTTAGTTTCATTTTCCGTTAATAAAACTGGATATTTTAGTGGGTTAGAAAATTTTATATTCAGTGTTACTACATATTTGAGGCCGTGGGTTGGGGACGTGTCCACGTTAATTTGTGATGTCCAAAGTCCTTCCGCTGGTGTGGCGTGGATGTGGAGAGGAGGGTGCCAGCTCAGGTGTGGCCTCGTCATCCGACCGTGGTTCAAAATGACGAGGTACCTTAAAAAGAGCAAAGTCGTACTTTCACCTTCGTGGTGCTCTGATCCATACGAAAGATGCTCTCCATTGACTTAATTCGCATTGTCAAAAGGCAAAAGCGAGCTTGGCTTGTCCAAGTGTCATAGGAAAACAACAACATATTTAAGGAACTGACTTGCTGATTTATGGTAACATTTAATAAGCAAAAATATTTAAAAATTTAGAAGTTGGTGAATTAGATGGTATAATACGTCACTTGATTAAGCATGTTCTTCAAATTTATTTGTAGTTTTTCTATTTAATAGAACTTCAACTAGCTTTTAATAAAAACAAATTTTGATGCATTGCTTAGCTAGGGAACTGGATATTGCTTTAAAATTGTAAGTTAACAATGTTCCGAAATAGCTAGTGAGTTTAATTTATAATGTGGTTAATGATCTATTTAGATTAAATTTAATGAGGCACATAATATCCTCGCATT
Source organism: Latrodectus hesperus (assembly GCA_037975125.1). NCBI lineage: Eukaryota > Metazoa > Arthropoda > Arachnida > Araneae > Theridiidae > Latrodectus > Latrodectus hesperus. Next base: position 4,314 of record JAJQOW010000535.1, read on the forward strand.
TATAATGCAGAAAAAAATATTATCGAAGTGTCGCATAAATTGCAATTTATGATGTCTAGTTCGATTTATAGTTAAATAATATAAATGGATTTAAATATTGTATTTGTTTGACTCAATATCTATATTTTATGTGAAGGGCGAAATTTTCTACTAGCAAATACATAGTTAAAAAATTGTTTTATTTATTTTTTAAATAGAAATTTTAAAAAAAATGGATAATATGCTGTAAGAGAATTTTCACCCACTCAAATATCTTGTAGGGTAAATGAGAATGAATATAAGCCAGTATTAAAAATGGCTAACATAAACATAGGAAAATATTAGTACAAAGATTACACGAGTATTTAGAAATGTCATTATAAAAATGACAAGCAGGAACTCCAACGCCATGAATATGAAATGGGAAAAAATTTGAAATGTTGCCCATATATTATCATTTAATTTAAAATATGTAAATAATTTTTCTTGATATTGGTTGATATTTCAATCATATTAACGTACTTATTGAATATTCTTTACAAAAACTGTTATTAAATATTTATAAAATAACTATATTTAATAAAATTACTATGTAAGTTAAATTGAAAACTAAGTATTGAAGTTAGTATTTAATTTTATCAGTAACACTTTCTGTTAGGTTAGGTTAGGTTAGGTTACGACAAAAAACGTTTTTGGAGCTTTATGCTCATAAGCTTTTAGCTCCAATTGAGTAAGATTGAGTTTTTATTTGAAACCTAAGCAAAATTGATGGATTGATGATTTTGAAAGAAAAAAAAGGATTGGAAATCAAAACGATGAAGATAACTGACCATTCTCTGCACAAGCTCATGAACTTTTGCAGAGATAACAACTTACAGGTAGTCCTAGGACTAGACTGTAATGCTCACCATGTTGTCTGGGGAAGTAAGGACACCAATAAAAGAGGTGAGTACTTTTAGAATTCATTCTAAACTATGGGTTAGATATTCTAAATGAGGGCAACGAACCAACTTTCATTATTTCCAATCGATCTGAAGTAACTGACATTACTATAGCGACAACGCTGATTAGTAAAAATATCAAAAATTGGAAAGTAGATGGCAGACCTTCTGGATCAGATCATCAAAACATCCATTTTGAAATTCACTCTAATGTGTGTCTGGATCACATATTCAGAGACCCAGTTAGGACGGACTGGAAGAAATTCCAGGAGGAACTGACTGGGTTGGTTGAGCTCGGGAACAGACCTATTAGAGATAACTACGATCTAGAAGTTACAGCAGACCTTTTGCAGAGTAGTATTCTAGTTTCTTATCATAACAATTGCCCTATTCGCATTAGGAGAGCTAAACTCCAATTTCCTTGGTGGAATGACTCTCTAGCTTCCGAAAGAGCAAATGTTAGAAAACTTTTTAATAAAGCCAAGAAAAATGGTGAATTGGAGAACTATAAAACGGCCATCACTAATTATAACAAACTTGTTAGAAAAAGCAAAGTTAACTCCTGGAAGAAGTTCTGTGAAGAGATAGATTCTATTTCTGAAGGAGCTAGACTCCAGAAACTCCTTAAAAGGGATGAACCTATTTTGGTTGGAACCCTAAAGGACGAGGAGGGTAATTTTGTTGCTTCCGGGAAAGAGGTTATGGAAATTATGACCAAAATCCACTTTCCAGGAGCTAGAGATATTTATAACAACGAAGGGGAGTACTGCATTGGCTCTTTGCAAAGAGTCAATAGCAATCAATGGACCATCGCTAAAAATATCGTAAACTACAACATTGTTAAATGGGCAATCTTTGCCTTTAAACCTCTAAAATGCCCAGGGCCTGATGGAATTATGCCCATCTTGATTCAGAAGGCAGAGGAGGTTGTCATACCAGTGCTAACTAGAATTTACAGAACTAGCTTGACACTGGGTTACTTACCAAAGATATGGCAAAAGATTAGGAGTGTTTTCATTCCTAAACCTGGCAAGGACACCTATGACCAGGCCAAGTCTTATAGAACAATCAGTCTTCATTCTTTCTTAAAATTATGGAGAAAATCATTGATCGGCATATTAGAGATTACTTGGGTAGTAATAGTCCCTTGCATGCTCTTCAATTTGCCTATCAACCCGGCAAATCTACTGAAACCGCTCTACATCAGCTATTTTCCAAGATTGAAACCACTCTGGATCAAAAAGATATTGCCTTGGCAATTTTCCTCGACATCCAGGGTGCCTTTGATAACACTTCCCATCCATCCATCCTCAATGAACTTAGAGGGGCAGGGATTAATCAGACCCTGTGTACTTGGATTGAGGCCTTAATTTCGGATAGATGTATACAAATGAACATCTTCGGTGAATCATTTGAAAAAAAGACTACTAGAGGTTGTCCTCAAGGAGGTGTTCTGTCACCATAATTTTGGAACCTAGTTGTAAACAGCCTTATAAAACATCTAAATGATAGGGGCTATTATACGCAAGGATATGCTGATGACATTGTCATCCTTATCTTTGGCAAAGATTTCGACATAACTTGTCATCTCATGCAGGATGCTCTAAGTTATGTAGGTCAATGGTGCATGGATAGGGACCTGATGGTTAATCCTCAGAAAACCTACCTTGTACCTTTTACACGCAAAAAGAAACGGAAAGTTTTTTTTCATACCAAGACTTTTTGATGTTGAAATCAATGTGGCTTCAGAGGTGAAGTATCTGGACATCTATTTAGACCAGAAACTCACCTGGAATAATCACATTGATGATAGGACCAACCGAGCAAAGAAAAGCATTATGATTTGCAGGCGAATGCTTGGTAAAAACTGGGGTTTACATCCAAAACTGATGTTATGGATGTACACAGCTTTAATCAGGCCCATTCTCACATATGCCTGTGTGATCTGATGGCGTAAGGTGGAACAGAAGACTGTGATTGACAGACTGTGAGGTCTACGAAGACTGGCCTGTCTCTGCATCACGGGAGCAATGTCCACTACGCTAACCAGAGCATTAGTGGTTGTGTTGGATCTGACTCCCTTGGACATCTTCATCTGCAGCACTGCAAGAATGACTGCGTACAGAATGAAGCTGCAAAACCACTGGTATGACCAGCCTGTTGCCAAAGGGCACAGGTGCATCATCAGGAAAATTCAAGATCCTACTTTCCTGATGCCCTCAGACATCATGGAAAAATCATACATGTTTGATAGGACATTTGAGATAGTTTTTCCAACTAGAGACGAATGGGATAACAACATGTTTGAAACTAAAATGGGAGATCTAATCTGGTACACAGCTGGATCACTGAAGAACAGCCTCTCAAAACTGGGAGTATATAGCGTGTCACCAAGAATCAACCTGTCTGTAAGCCTTGGGCGATACGCTACGGTCTTCCAGGCAGAAATTTTGGCCATTATCCACTATCTGCGACTGAATATGAAGAAGGGCTACTACGGTAAGCGGATTCTCATTTTCAGTGACAGTCAAGCCGCTTTAAAAGCGCTTAATTCCTTCGAAATCAAATCTAAAATGATTTTGGAATGTAGAAACCTTCTTACAGAACTGGCAACTAGAAACAAGGTGATCCTTGTATGGGTGCCAGGGCACAAAGGTATCGAAGGTAATGAAAGGGCTGATGAGCTTGCTAAACAAGGATCGTCTTTTGTTCTCATTGGTCCAAAAGCTTTTTCTGGGATCAATTTGAAGACCGCAAAAACCAATGTTCTTAGATGGGAGAGACGGAAGATGTATAAAGCTTGGCTCAACACTCCTGGTCAAACCTATGCTAAAAGTATGATCTGTGGATCATCAGCGAGGATTGCCTCTGAAATCTTTAGATGCTCTAGGCAGAAGATACGTTTAATCGTAGGCTTCATAACTGGGCACTACTATTTCAGAAAGCACCTCCATATAATGGGACTGCAGATAGGGATGTCAGCAAGACCCTATCTGCAGGAAATGTCATACGCAAAAGGAAACGGCCAAGCATATCATTTACGAATGCGAGGCTCTTTCTCTCTCTAGATTAACTTCTTTAGGCATCATCCATACTAGAGAGTTACACCTAGACTCCATTAAAGGGTTATCGGAATTTATTAATAAAGTGGGTGACCCGAGCAACTGGAACTGGGAAACATTGGGTTTGGAGTTAATTGTACAAAATGCTGATTAAAGCAGAGGTGCCAATGACATACGAACCCAACATAAAGAAGAAGAAGAAATACATGACATCCATAGTCCAGGCTACTTGTAATGAAGGACTGAATAATTTGAAGTAAATGATTAGTTTTTGCTCCCCATCTATTACCTTCAATAGCTTTTAAAACATTAATATTCTTCTGGATGGATTTCTTTCATTTGAAAATTATACTTGAAAGTTAAGTTATTAGTAAAATAAAGACACAGAATTTTTATGTGCCTAGACCAAGAGATAGATAATTGGTTGATAGCTAGTTCAAAATTTACAGGAGATTGTTTGGAAAAGAAATCAATAACTGAATATTTAGAGGAATCAATTTTTAGTTTCCATTCTTTACACCATTCTTCAAGTTTTATGATTGTAGTCTGAATTTTTCTTTCTTGTGATGAATGAGCAGCTAAAAGGATTATGTCATCAGCATAAATAAAATACTTAATGTCAGGAGAGAGAAATTCGTAAATATCTGGCATATGAATTATGAAAAGAAAGAAAGAATGAACACTGCCTTGAGGAACACCCCTATTAGAGAAAGTGGGTTGAGATAAAGTTCCACGCCATTTCACTTTAAAGCGTCTATCCGATAAAGAATCCAGTATCCAATGAGCAGCATTTCCTCTGATATCAAATCGGAGGAGCTTATAAATAAGTCCATCTGGCCACACTGAATTGTAAGCTTCAGATATGTCCACATTTGCGTATATGATATATTTTCTCTGTGAGAGCCATAATATGATGATGAAGCATAGAAAGAACACTATCGCAACCTCTATAAGTCATAAATCCATGGTGATTTGGATGAAAATATTTGGAAAGGGAGATTTGATTTATAAAACGATTTAATATCATGCGTTCCATGACCTCACATAGAACACTTGTAAGAGATATTGGGCGATAAGAATTTACTGATGTAGTATCTTTCCCCGGTTTTATTATAGGAATTATGATGAAGTTTTTCCAAGACAGGGGGAACAATACCGCTTAATCAAGAGTTATTTATGAGTGACAAAAGGGATCGTTAATCTATGTTTGACATACCTTTCAAAATTTTAGCTGATATTAAGCCAAGACCAGATGAAGTATTTTTGCATTTAGAAATGGCCAATTGGAGCTCTGAGAGGGAGAATGATGAGTTATATTCTAAATCAAAGTTGACTTAAGTCAACTTAAATCGAGAGGTAGTACTTCAGTTTTTCAGATTGACGAGAATAAAATGTGGCAAATAAGTTAGTCTGATCAACAGGGTCCGAAATAATTGAAGTTTCGCCAGAAATTAGAAGATGATGAGTTGGTGAGTTAGTAGATCTATTTTTAAGTTATTTAAGAATAGAATAAATGTCTTTAGATATACCAGCATTTGTTATAATTTTATTTGAGAAATTTCTTAAAAGTGTGTTAAAAGAAGCTGATGATATGACTTTAACAGAAAGATTTGTTTTTCCTGAATTTATCAAGATAGTTTTTGCATAAAATTTAAAATTTAAATACCGAAATTAGTCCGTTATTAGCAATTTGAATGTTCATTGAATTGAAGAAGCCAGTCCATAAAATTCTATTGCGGGAAGTACCTTTCGAATAATCGTTATTGAAGATTTTGACACTTGTTTGAACAGGTACATGGTCACTACCATAACTATCTGAACTGACTGAGAAAGTGCAAAGAGGAAAAATATCTGGAGATACAAAGTTATAATCGATAAGGTATGGTCTATGGTGGAGTCCGAAATGAGTAAGCTGAGAGGTATTTAAAAGACAAATGTTGCTATCCAATCGAGGAATTCTGAAGATATCATAAATTTGAAATAAGTTGGAACTTTTAAGAAACGTTTCTTGAATTGCTAGGACATCTGAGGATTGAACTTACACGACTCTTTCTTGGAGGAGATCTAGAAACTGATCTAGCTGGATTCGAACATGTTCGCATGCATTCTTTCATGAAAGAGAACATTTGTTGAACCCTTTGATCTTGTCTAGCCAGTATTGCAAGCCATCTCAGTCACTGCTTTTTTTAACAATATCAGTTATTTCAATGTGATTCGGCAAGGAAGGAAGATGACTTTTGGTTACACTGGAGTAAAAAACTGGTTCTTAAAGACTTATTATAACGTCTTCTCGCCTCAATAAATGAAAGGTGGTTTATGCTATCAAAATGTAAGAATTATTTTTGTTCAAGCCTCGTAGGGCAGGAAATGTCATTAGCTGCATGATTTACCTGACAGTTTATACATTTAGGTGCTTTATTGGCACAGGGAGAGTCTTTATCGAATGTTCCGCAGTTTTTACATAGGAAGACTTCTTGTTTGCATTTTTTCGTAGGGTGAGTGTATTTATAGCATTTTCCGCATTGGCGAACGTTATCAATAAAAGAAGAGAAATTGGAATGACGGAATAGAATAAGTTGATAGTTTGAGATAGATGATGTCCAAAATGATGCTCACTAAAATATTTTCACTCAGTTCTTCAGAATTCTCTTTTGTAAATCTTTATAAGCTTAATATCGTTAAAACATTTTGCAAAATTTCTTCAGCAACCAGATACAAAGGTAGTTCTACATTTATTTCTTTTATAAGAAATCTTGAAGACATGTATTCAGATTGAAACATGGAGTTAACATGTACTCTAAGAATGTTGTTTATCATGCTTATTTCTACAGCAGTATCTGGGCAATTTGTTTCGAATAGAAGCTTACCTTGACGGGTGTATTGAATTTGTATTATTTTCTTGTGTTTCTTTACAAATTGCATTATTTCTTGGGTTAAAATTTACTGTATGGTCACCCTTGGCGAAATTTTCAAAAAGTCGCCAAGGCCGTATGACGTCATACTTATGAGGAATTTCCGATCGGGAAAAACGGCTGAAATAGTGACAAATATTTCATACTTTATTGGTATCTATCAATATACTCAAGTAATTTTGCAAAATTAACAAAAACCGCAAATTTATAGATTTCAAACATCAATGGTAAAATAATAAAGTTGGTCTGTTAAATTATCCATAAAATGTTTCGATTAAAACAAAACACAAAAATATTTCCAATAAATATTTTGATTTCGATAAAATATTTTGATTCACAAAAATATTTCGAAAAGAACGAGGGAGCTGAAAAAAAAGAAATTACTTTGCAAACGAATGCGAATAAGGAAAATATGGTAGCTTCGAAAAAGTAAATATCAATTTTAAGAAAATCACAATACGAATTCTAACAAAAATTCCAGAAGAATCCGATCACGAATAACAATGAAAAATAAAGCAACATTCGGAAAAGAATAAATATAAATTATTAAGTACAAATTAAACTGTTAAATAGAATATCTTTAAGAAATTAAATACAGAAACAATAATTTTAAAAATGTATATACAAATTATATAGTATTTTATAGTAATAATATAAATTATAAGAATGCCATATACATAAACTAAAGAATGAATGTATCGACACAATTTTAAATAATAACGTTAAATTTAATTTAAATTTTTAAATTAATGAAAAAGAGCAATACAACCTGGAATATAATTATCCAAACTGTCAAGCAAATTGTAAAACACACTAAAAAATCTTACGAAGTTAACTCGCAAAAATTTCTAGTAAAATGCTGAAATGGAACAAAATGTTTTAAATTTCATCGCGATGACGTAAACACTAGAGTTGTTAAAATTGAATTTTCCCCTCAATTGTTATTGGTCTTCACCTGTATGACGAGCATCTCGCGAGAATAGCATCGGACAAAAATAAGGCTCTGTTCGCCAAATTTGGCTTCAAAAAAAAAAACGCGCCAAGGGTGACCGTACAGTAAAACTGAGCCATTTCTTGCTTTAAATTGTAAGATAGATGCAGTACCATCAGTGGGAGACAGGAAAATGAAGAACTTAAGTAATACCATTTTCCGCAGCTAACTGGATTAGTTGTGGAATAGAATCTTCGAAAGTCAATAATCTTAGAGTGCTTATTTTTGGAATGTGCAAATCGCAATCCGTATAAATCATTTCAGTTTCTGCTTCAGTCATTTTTAATCCATAATAAAATAAGTAAGCAACATAAAAATATAAAAAATAATAAAAAGGAATAAATTAAAAATTTAAATAATAAAAATAAAAAAACAAAAATACTCAATCTTAGTCAATCAAACTCTAAGCCAAAGTCAGACAATAATTTCAACACGAAAAAGGAGAAAAAGTGTCAAAGAAAACATTAAATAATGACAAAATAATCAGAGTTCAAAATCTACGTATTTCGCAATTTAGAACAATCCGCCATCTTTCCGAGTAACTTTAATTTTTTTTAAAGTTAGGTTAGGATTAGTTTAAGTTATGGTTAATGTATCGTCGTAGCCAACCGCTTCGTAATTTTTAATCATAATCCACTGACGGGGTTGACAGCTTGACTGGTACTTTTTCCCATTCCACGCCGTTTCAGCGGAAGGACGTTGCACAGTAAAGATTTTGAACATGCATAGATTTAATCAGCACGACTGGGTGAAATATCGAACCTTCCACCTTCTAGGTATAAAAGCAAAGATTTTCCCCGTGAAACTAGCGAAATCTCGTTTTCGATACTTTATAAACTCCTAAAGTAATCATAAATAACGCTCTTGTTAAGCTCCTTAAAGTTAAATGCAATTATTTCTTAATTTTGAGCCTGAGGTATGTGACAGTATCAAAAATCTGAATCAGGTTCCTTTTTTAAAAATTACCAACAATAATCTATTGAGGATATTACATAACATTTATATGTTCTCTCAACAGATGGATTAGTTATGGAATCCACTAATGTATGAAAACTTAGGTGTCATCTGTAACTATAATTCTAGAATGCGTGGCACCGTGGTTAAAAAGCTAATGATAATGCATTTTCAAATATTTTCAATACTTCCGAAAAAGTTTACAATCGGTTAATTTTTGATTCTTTGGCGATTTTTAGAAGCCAAATTGGGACTAATTAGATGGCTGCTAAACATAGACATAGAATTACAAATACATATACGTAGAATTATCAGTGTTACGAGAAATTGAATTCTCTATTCAAAATTTATCACCAAATTTTTCGCCAAACTAAGGTGTACCTGATTCTACACCGAATCCCAACAATTGACTTAAAAATTACTCATGAAATCTCAAGGCGAAATTGAGTATAATTAAATTGACTTCAATTATAGTGTCATTTTTCAAAAATTAAAATACAGGATTTTACAAATATTACAAATTCGTAGAATTTCCTAACACAGAAAATTCTATGATTTGTTGTACAATGCGTTTCTCTCAATTCTGCTTATGATTCTGAAAATGTGTTATGTATTGTTACAGTACATTTCCACCTACTTATTTTTGTCGACTGAAACTCCTAAATGCAACAATCAGCTTGATGCTTGATTCAACCAAAGAACGTTGTGCTGAAAAGAATTACACGTTTAAAAGACCCTAAGATCGCCCAATAAATGCGGCTTACAAAGAAGAATGGCAGCGTGTTTATTTTGTCGGTTAACGGTGGTTCAGAGTTTTGGTTGACAAAGTTTAATTCCTATGATAGACAGAAATAAGCAATCATATATCGCAATAACCTAACATAGTTTAACAGTTATTAAAAGTAATCGTTTACGCAAGGAATGCATGGTCACTACAAGAAAACATTCGTAAAATATTATTCGGAATAAATTATTCTCATGCTATTTTTAAACATCTTGAAATCGGGTTCGGTGTAGAATAGGTTTAACAAAAAATTTGGTGATAAATATTGGCGATAAAATTTAGTTTCTGGTAACCCTGATATTTTCAGGGCTTTAACTAACGTAGTTTTATGGTTGTAATTTTATTATTCAAATTTTGGCGCATATCTTAGTGTAAAAAACAACCCGTAAGTAAACCTTCACCTTTGAAATCTTCTCATCCTTTATTCACATCCAGTGTCGCCACTAATTGAAAAAAAATTATTAAATATTTTCTGTGATGATTTAGATTCAGTAAACCTGAAAAAAGAAAAAGAATCGCAAGTGATACTAATGAGCATTTAATATAAGGATAAATCATCATTTCATATAAACACCATCCTATATAGTATTAATATGTCATTAACAGCATACAAAGTCAAGTAGGCCAAGAAATGTTTGGAATTTATGTCATATCATTTCCTATTATCATAAATTTCGTTTATTAAGCCACCATTGTCAAGAATATATTATTAAAACTATTATCACACACACACAACAACAAAAGCTTAAGCTAACTTGACCATAAAACTAACAATCGTGTCATATAAAAGAATTGCTTATCAAATAATTGTTATCGAAAAATAGAAATGTTTTCCTTTTGTTTCGTAATAAACTATTACTCATCACTGTATGAAAACATTTGGAACTTTATAGAGTAAAAATATGTAATTATTTTTTAAACAATTAATTTAGTCGTGCGGTTCAGTCATTCATTCTTATCCTCAACAATCTTACCAAGTGACGTCAGAAATTGCATGAGTAATAAATAAAGAAACGTTATCGTTCTGATTTATAGAGAAAATCCTTTTTTCTTTTTGTTGTTGTTTATGACACTTGGACAAGCCAAGCTCGCTATGCCTTTGGCTGTGCGAATTAAGTCAATAGAGAGCGTCTTTCGTTTGGATCAGAGCACTATGAAGGTGAAAGTACGTCTTTGCTATTTTTTAAGGTGCCTCGTCATTTTGAACCACGGTCAGGAGACGAGGCCACACCTGAGCTGGCACCCTCTCCACATCCACGCCACACCAGCGGAAGGACTTTGGACGTCACAGATGAACGTGGACAAGTCCCCGACAAACGGAGTTCCAGCAACCCAGCGAATGAGAGTACACCGTGGTCACCCTCCCAACCACTGCCCGCGGCAAATGATGCTTCACTTTGCTGAGCTTACGGGAAGCGGCGTGAAGCTACTGAGCCACTGGAGCTCTTTTTGTCTATTTAAAACTATTTAGCTACACTCGCAGTTTAACCAGATTTTTTCATAGAATAATATTGAATCCTAGTAATAAAATCGAAGTATTTCTTACAGTCGATCTAAAAGATTTGTGTGCACCGGTACCCTTTCGAATTTTGTTCTCATCGGAAAAAACGGACATTTGAAAAGAACGAAATGAATTTACCCGGCATTCAAATTAAAGCAGAACGAGTTTTTCTTATATCACAAGTATTAAATTAGCGAACAGCAAACAATTTAAGCTCATGGAATCAAGGTACTGCGTACTTGGAAACAAATCTCACAAGCATTGCGTGCGTCCTGTCAAGCTGAAATCCATTGCTCATCTGACCAGAAGTTCTTTTGACTTGCTCGCAAAAGATAAAGTATGAATATATTTCATGTTTCACAGTTCAAAATTTTAATCTTTGGGCTTAAGAAGGGTCCGCAATTCGTTCGAACTTCAGTTTCAGGACCAGCCGCACTGGAGATTGAGTCACAGTTCTCTCTGGATTTCCCAATTAACCAAGTTGTCACAAATCTTGGCTATCCAACGGTCTAACAGCAATCGTTTTAGTTTATTCACAGAGCCGGTTTCGTATAATAAAGAAGATCTCCGACGGCAAAAGAAATAAGCAATGGATACGATTTGAATGATCATGGACATGGATTGCTTCGTTAAGGAAGGAATATTCTTGTGTCGAGAACTCGGCTTAATCGTAGTCACCAACGAAAATCCAGTGCCATACGGATTTCGATTCTAACTTCGTCACTTTTATCTGAATCCGAAAGATTGGCGTACCGAAAAGTATTGCAGTAAATGGATTAACGGATTAAGATTCAGTTTGAAGAACCGGACGTGAGATCCTTAAACAAGCTGGAAGAGATCGTGAAATCATTTTACAACACAACGAATAAGGCGAATTCAGAAGTCATGGCCTAAATGGCGCTCGATACGAAAAGGAATTATTGGATGCTTTAAAGATTCCAAATCTCGACTTAGACATTCACGGTTGTCCGAATTTCAACGTGTTGGTGAATCAAGAAGACCACAGATAATGGCAATCTGACAGGCACATGGAAATCTTGGAATTCGAAGAGATTCACTGTCTTCGTGCGATGGTCGAAGTGTTCGTTTTCAACAGGTTCATTCAAAACGAATTGATGTGGATAGCATATTGTTTGTTTCTCGATTAAACGAAAAAAGAATTGTCACAACCAGCTTGTTCTTTTTTCCGTACGATGTTGAAAACAAGAGTCAAAGATCTTCATGTTGATAATGACTTCCGGTTTGTTCCTGTATAAAAGGAAAGAGCCCAAACGGAATGCTCGTCACATTCTGTTCTCAGCTTTCAAAGCGTGCAGATCGCTTCTTTCTTTCATCTTACAAATATGATTTTCAGTACAAATTACATTGCAAGACTGTAGACAATTCAAAACTACAAGAACGAAACAGTTGCCAGTGAATTGCAAATCATTAGCGTTGTTGATGGGCCTAAGATATCATTCATGTCCGAATTGATGTCTTTGGAACTGACAAAGGCAAGTGATGATGATGAATAAGAAAACGTTAAAAGATTCGTTATACCATCAGATGAAATTGGAAACTTCTTAAAAAAACATTTAGTACAAGGAGGAACAAGAATTCCAAGCGATCAACCATGGACATTAAACTATTTGCGAAAATTTTTTCCATTGGTCCAATATTTTCGAAACACATAATTGGCGAATTTCTAAAATTCGGCTTGTGGAAATGGATAGCACTTTAGCCATCGTAATAAAAATTAAAGGGGTAAAAAAATCGCAGAGTAGCCCATTTGGGAGCTCTCTGCCATTATGTACGATACACAATTAACCAATTTTGCGACGTCTTGTCTCGATGGATGTTGTTACAAAAAGCGTTCTTTTCTAACTTAAGATGTTAAAAACAAGAGCCAAAAATCTTCATGTTTATAACGACTTACAGCAAGTCCTGTAAGAAAGGATGAGCCTTAAAAGATACTTCATACATTTTTATCTGAGCTTTCAAGACATTCAGATTGTTTCTTTTTTCTGTTTAGAACATGTCTGTCAACGTGAATTTTGTAGCAAGAATTAAGCTGATTCAAGAAGCTGGAGAATATAAAGGAGTAAACAATTCGCAGAGAGATGCAGTTATGTGCGTTCTCTGCGAATTCTTAACGACACAGAATTAACCAGTTTTGGGACACATTCGATCTTTTCTCATAAAACTTTACGTCCGAATATTGACTGATTTCTTCATAGACAAAGACTTGATTCATGTCATTTGAGAAAGCTTGGCGCTTTTTCCATCATGACCGCACGATCATTTGGGACCTTCATCAGTTCACAAGCTTCTATTTTATTCCTGAGCCGTGAGAACAATAAAGGAATACATGTCAAACGCACAGTTTGAGAAAAACCAACCAAACTCGGGAATAAGCGTCCATATAATTCACGTTTCTTGAGTTTTTGCTGTCACTGTACAATGAAGACAGTGTTTAGAACGCGTAAATCGAACAAGAATCAAGAAACACAAGTTGCTTTTGTTCGACCATTGATGAAGAGCGTGAAACACGTTTACGGTGGCCCATGGAAGAACAAAAACGCGAAACACGCCAACGACGGACACGATATATCCAGATTTTGAAAAAAGGAACCCCGTATCAATTCTCGTGACTTTGGGCTTCGGCTGTTCGAGATAAATGGGAACGCTTTTGTAGAAAGCAATGTCACAACTTACGATTTTTCTCTTGCCTAAACAATGGGGGACACAACGAACGGAAGGCTCTTGTGGAATGAAAAGAATGATCATCTTGACAAGAATCAAGAGACACAATTCCGTGGATGAATCCCGTTTGCAAGGGCCACTATATGCCCAAAATTTGGAAAAAGCGAAACGAGAATGTTACGGAAGACGAGTGTCTTTGTGATCCACATTCTTCTCAGCTTCGTTCGCAATGCTATTAGAACTTTGTTCCCAGATCACAAGCTACGATCTTTCTTCAAAGGGTAACGAGCTCTCTGAACAAGAATCAAGAGACACAAGTCGCGAAGACCATTTACAAATGCCACTGTATGCCCAAGTTTTGGAAAAACGGATCGTGAACGCTGTTTCGGAAGAAGCGCTAGAACATGTGACCTGTGCTGGGGATTCCACGTGACGCGATTTAGGACTTGTTAGACTTGTCAACCCTTTCAAGAGTCCATTGCTTTCGCCAGGACAAATGAAATCTATTAGATAAGAATCGGAATCGTTCTTCAATGGAAGTGCAGAACATTCAGAGAATCAAATATGAAAGATGTGTGAAAAGAAGAAAATTGGAATAAAAAAGACAAGTAATAGAACTAGAACCAAAGAGAATATAAGAATAAGAAAAGTGACAGTTATAAGAAAAACTTATTATTATTTTTTTATACTTTCTCTTTACTTATTTTTATATTCTCTTTGGTTCTCCTTGTGCCCTAGTTCAGTTTTCAAATTACTTTAAATGCATTTTCAAATTGCTTTCTGCTGGAACAAATCTATTTGAAGAGAACCGTTCACATGGATTGATTTCAATTAAGGCCTATTTTGTTTTCCCACTGGGCAAAAGTCTCACGATTGTCTTTGAGCTACACGACCCGATCAAGACAATGTATTCAGCCAGACGAATAAATTACAAATATTTGAGTGCAACGACATCGTGTTCTTAACAACAATCGCTTTCTTCACCCAATCCAGACCTTGTATCACATTATTCGTGAGTGAACTCTCTGAAAATTCCAAAAATAATTTGATAGGGTTGGCTTTATTCGAGTAGAATGGACTGATGTAACAGATCAGCTAGTTTCTTTTCCCCACTAGACCATAAATGTTCGAATATGTGGTCCTCGTGTGACCGTTGACACGCTTTATTCCAACATGCGTTTAGTTCAAGCGAACGAGTTCCCAATGATTCTGAATGGATGACACCATGAGACGTGAAGCTCTTCGCTTTCGATCAAGACGAGGGTACTACTTTATTTATGAACCAAGATACGTTCAAGACTTTCCTCAATTTTTGCTTGAAACGTGACTCACTTCATTATTTTCAGACCGACTGTATTGCTCGGATCGAGTCGCTCGAAATGAAACAAGAATATTCGAACGAATACTAATTCATTGGTGTAGGCACAAAAATTGAACGTTGGATGGAATCCTGGCTCAACATCATTTGAGTCTCCATTCCCTTGGCTCTACAAGTACGATTTTCTTCCTAAATTTGATGGAGACGATTGGTCCGCTTCACATTCCTTTATTCATTATGACTTGGTTAATT
Source organism: Latrodectus hesperus (assembly GCA_037975125.1). Classification (NCBI taxonomy): domain Eukaryota; kingdom Metazoa; phylum Arthropoda; class Arachnida; order Araneae; family Theridiidae; genus Latrodectus; species Latrodectus hesperus. The sequence continues at coordinate 19,690 of JAJQOW010000535.1, forward strand.
TAATCCAGCTGATTTGATTGATGACAAGTGAGCAGATCTTGTCGTGTGAAGCCAAAGTTCTTTCTCGACAAACACGTTGTCACAAGCCATCGAACCATACAGAAACAGGTTCGAACACATGACATTCTATTTGGTTATGACGTAATGAGCACAGCTCTATCGTCCAGATTTTAGGACTATTGGAAAACACTGACAGATTCGTGAAAGCTCAAATAATGGCTCCAAAGGCCGTTTTCAAATGGAATCCAAGGGACAAACACTTTGTCACAAGGCATCGAAATTTTGGATTCCAAGTCAGCTCGTCGTTCAAATATCAAAGGAAATCAAGAGGACACGAATCACTAAGCACTTTGCAATTCCCCAATATTCGAACAAATTTGACATGAAGGGACCATACCCACCTTATCAGTTTGGACTTGCGGAATTCTGTGTATATATAAAAACACGTGCCACTGAACGACCAGCTGTTCATTCTGAGTTTTGAGCTCGTACTGTTAACATGTCTTCTTATTCTAAAATGTTCGATTGTTGTGAAGAGGGAATTGCGAATTCTAGTCCGTACTTGTGGTCAGGACACGTTTTTCACATCTACTGTCTGATGTTATTCAACATATACAGAAGTCAGAAAATTTATCCGAAATATTTTGCGGACTTTGAGTTGATGGAATACGATCTTCTGAAACTCGATTTTCTACCGGTGCCTCCAGAAGATGTTGAGAATGAACTGAGATCAAATGACGAACCGGAGCCGGCTTGCATGACTTGCGAAATTCCGTTCGTTAGAGGCAAATGCAAGTCGTTCTGCGAGCCTTTCGTGATCTAGATATGTGAACACAAGTTTCATTTCCAGTGCATCAAGTTTTGGGTGAACGATGGAAAGTGTTTGCATTGTGATACGCCGATGACGTCAATGGACTTGGGGTTTCTCGATATTTATCCAGACATCGCGCCGACCAAAACGATCTGCCATTGTCTATGGTCCAGTGACGATGAAGTGGACGTGAATTCATGGAAGGACGCTTTCGAAGATCTTTAAAAATGTTTTTGACTTTCCACTTTCACAAAATAAAAAATGTGAAAGTGGGTAAAAAATGGCTTCAGGAAACTTTGCGACCACGGTTAGAAGCCATTTTTTTACGTCGCTTTATTAACCAATATTGAGAAAAAGCTATTCGTTCTATACATCAATCAAAACAAGCTTTCTTTCGATGACATGAGATTTTTTTCCACACCACTGGTTCATATCCAACAAGCTTTCTTTGATGGCATGAGATTTTCCATATGACTAGGTCCAACAAGCTTCTTTATTATTGAGTTCTTATTTTTAAAAGACACACATTTGAAATGACTTGGTTGCCGATGTGGATGAACACTGTACGAGACTAACAAATAAATCTCATGTGGCTGGTGACTCGAGGCTTTTGGTACTTCCCGATATTGGTAAATAAATCATCGTAAAAAAGAGGAAGAGCCCGGTTCAACAGGCTCTTCTTCGTTTTCTACCTGCTCTTGTTGGACATCTCGCAAAAAGGGACCCGAGATTTGGATTTTCTGACTGACATAAAAAGTTTATTTCACAAGACCAAAATCATTCTGAAAAGCATATAATTTTTCAGTTATTTGTTACAGTGCTCTGCCATCATCTTGGCGACCGATATTTGCGAAAGCAACAGCAAATCTCTTTCTGAATGCGGTCGCTTACAAGACTTGCAGGGTTGATTCTTTTTAAATAATAAGCAAATGGCGTGAACCAGTCTCTTGAAACAATCCAGTCGGAATGGAACGAGCATAGACTCGTGGATTTCAATAGTGTTGCTTGAATCTGATTTGGCAGTACGTGCACGACATTCTTCCTTTATGTTACGTCTCGAAAGAAGCCAAAAGAAACATTATTTTCCAAAAAATTTAAATGGCTGAAGAACAAAACTAATGTCTGATTGGTTCGATAAATGTCTTCAATAATATTTGGATTCCGCCAACGATTGCGTTCCATCTGTGACATTCATCGTCTCGGCAGAACGTACAAATTCCATTGTTTCCTATATTTGTCAGCAACACAGGCTCGATGGTCTTGCAAATCTTTTTGAATTTGGATTTTGTCTCATTGTTCACGACATACAATCGTACGTCAATGTCTCTTAAGAGTCGAGATTCTCAATTATCGTTCCAATCTTCTCTGTATAAAGAAACCCTGCTTCCCCAAAGCTTTGCTTTCCTCCTGGAGAAAGGTCAAGTGGGGACCAAAGCATGGGGAGGAAAAATCAGGGGTCCAGACTAGTCTGTGAATGAACCCCAAAGATTAGAACTGTAGTTCTCGTTGCTGAGACACCCTAAAATTTGAATTTCTTCTATATGATTATTCGTATACGAATTTATTGTTTTCAATGTGTATTTAGTGTATTTAAATATAATAAATAATTAGCGCAAATTTCGCTTTTTATTTTTATACACCATATGCATAGTGATATGGTGGCAATGCCTGGACTCAATCCTTCGCTTGGATTGAGTTTATGATGATCGATACTGAAAGATGTGTGAGGGTGAGCACCATTTATTTGGAGGCAATCAGTTGTAAATTATTGCTATGATTTTTATGCATCATCGCACTGTAGTTTCAAATAATTACATAGAAGTTTAGCATCATTGCTATCTTTTGCAAGAAAATTCTTTTTATTTTGATTATAAATGATTTGTGAGTTTTGTAAGGATTAAATTGAATTGAGATTATGTAAGTGGAAAAGTGCTTTTATATTTATAAATTTTAATTTTTCATCTTTTTGAATAAGAGAAAAGAATTTATGTTTATTGATAAAAATTTTTATCTGATTTAAAACAAATGTTATTTACTACTTTTTTATAATTTTGTTCCAAGAATTAAATTTCATCAATAATTGAATTTTTATTGTGGAAATAATTACAATTATAGTGCAATTTATTATGATTATAAATTTGAATAAGCTATATTAAATACTGTATTTTACTTTAACTTAATTTTCACTTGCTTACACAATAGTTAATGTTTAAGATAAAAGCTTTATTTGATTAATCACATTATCAGTTTTCCTTAATTATACTTTCTTCCAATCCATCACGTCGTGTAAATATTCTCCGACAAAATTGGATAGATTGATTGGGCTTCGTGCTTTTCTTCTTCTAGATCATCTTGTCTGATGAACGCGGCTCGAAACAATCGTTTGATTTGTACTGGACTTTCGTATCCGTTCCGATACATTTCTCTGATGACAAACGTGTCTCAGTTTATGATCTTCGAGAGTCTATTTCAGATTGTCCACGTACCGTTTCTGATCTGATTCTTTAACCAAATTATCGATGGCCGGCTTGCAAGTTCGTAGACCAGCTTGTAAGGGTTCTTGGTCAGAATTCCGGCCAGCTTGAGAACATCAGACGGTTTCCCAAAATTCTTGGCCAGAATTCTTTCGATTAACTCGTCGGGATGCCATTTCTGAATTTATTGCTAGAGTTCGTGAAAACTGGAATCTAAGAGATACGTTCCTTGTCTTATAAAGTCCAGAAAATCGAACCGAGACAGGTTGAACGTATCGGTCGTCAATCATTTCAAAATCATCAAGATGATCGTTTCTTAGGTCAAGTGTGGATTGGGTGTGGCCAAGAGCTCAGATGAGACAAGCGGAATGAGATCCATGTCGATTGAATGAATGAATGAATATTAAAAGAAAATCTCCCTCTCACCATTTGATGATAAAAGGTATCTCTTAGACGACACGGTATAGCCTCTTACTCTCATGGTCATCATAAGATTCCAAACATCATTTCATAATTCCTTGATGATGGTGTCATGTCCAATACCATAATTCCTTGTTGCATACATTCAAAGTGATGTATTTATTCAAAAATCATTAGTTGTATATATTCATTTCTAAAAGCTTGGAAAATATGCCTACTGGGGAATCTCGTCAAGTATAAAATAAAAGGAGACAAATCGCCAAATGTGCTGGACGCCTTGCGTGGTGTGGAAATCAGCACTATTTTAACCAATATAAAAATTTAAAGGATCTTGTGACCATGAAGGTCAGTGAATAGAATTCAGTCATTTAGTCTAAGTTCAAATCATTAGAAAAAGGTCTATAATTTTATTTAAAAAATGATCAACTACAAAACAATTAACATTTAATAATTTTATTAAAAAATTGATCAAGTACAAAACAATTAACATTTGAAAATTTTATTTAAAAAATGATCAATTACAAAACAATTAACATTAGTTTTAAATTCTACTAATATTTTAAAAAATAAATTCTGTCAGTAGTATTCGAAAAATACTTCATCTTTATATCGTAAAAATATTTTCTGTCTTTTCCAATAAAATTTAATTAATATTCTAAAATACTCAAACATTGTAATTGAATTAAAGATCCATTTCCTTTTAAAATAAAACCCTTTGTGTAAATTTTAAATTATGAAAAATATATTCTATTTGAAATTAAAATTTATTACTTTAAAAATAAATTCGTATTATTATACATTTTAAAGTACATTTTAATCCTTAAAATAAAAATTCTATTTAAAATGACTTCAAAAAATCTAAGACTTAATCACCCCTCTGTAATAAACCGCAAAAACCGTTTACCAAGCGGCGTTAGAATACCTCAGTAGATAAGATATCGGACTACAAGACCTGAAGTGTGACGTTCTGTCCCCCACAGCTGTGAAAGTTCAATTTTTGAAATAAAAATATACAGTTCAAAACTATCCCCATAGAGGGCAGCACTAGTATCAAAGTAAAAAAGTTTAAAAATTTCTCAACAGTCTGCAGCATGAATCAAGATTGCCTATTACGTCACACAATCTGCTTAGTGATAACAAACTATTTCCAAAGCTAAGTGATAACCTTTAGAAATAGACATTGGTTTTCTGATTGGTCAAATTATTTATTCCTGATGCTGCCATCTATTAAGAAATAATTCAACTATAAGCGAACTCTTATAATGTCAATTATAAAAGCTTTTCAGCAATATGTGATTTTCTAATATATTTATTTACATAAGTATTTATAACAAATATGTTACATGTTGTTTACTAATAAACATACTGTTTTAGTAGAGTTTTTCATGCTTTCGTATGAATATCTTGTGAAAAGTGTATTTTATTTGTATTTCAGTTTTGAAAATGCACTTTTAAACATTTTTTAATATGGGGGACAAAACCCTGAAAAATCAATAGTAATGTTGAGAGTTTGGTGCATGAATGTGTATTTGACAGATAAATTGGTACCAAAAATTGCAGTAAAATATATTGGTGATTTATTTTCAAAATTACAAATTAGAGATATCCAACAGAAAGATTTTTTTGCTTCTGCTCTATTCAATCATTAAATAATTATTTACTGCATAAACATAAAGAAACATGCATTTAAAAAGTTATGAATTATAATTATATTCATTAATATATAATGTATAAAACATTATTTATAATATGAATTATTCTAAAATGCCATTTAGTTGTTATCTTAAATTAAAAATAAAATTTTTTATATATTAAATATAAAAATGTTTTAGTTAATAAAAAAACTGTATAATTAATATTAATACTGAGTTTAATAAAATTTATACTTACAAAAAAGTTTATAACACAAGTATTTAATTATCCACATGATAATGTGTATTTACTTTGTAATGTTAAAATTTTGAATCATTCATCCAAAATACCTTTCTATCAAAATTAACTCAATTATGTACTGAAAATTTGTATTAATAAAGCAATTTGTAATGATAAAAATAAAAACAATAAGCAATTTGTAGTAATTAAAATAGGAGCATAATAAAAAGAATCAAACATTATTACATTTATTGCATTTAAATATTTTTTAGTTTTTGATGATGTTAGACCTTTTTGATGAATTCTAATTTTATGTGCACTTAAATATCTTTTTTGATAAACGATTTTATTGCACTCATCACATTTATGAACATCCATTTAAAAGAGAAGAATATCTGCTTTGCTGTATTATTAAAAATGACAGCAGGAATTCTTTAATTAACGATAGATGGCAGCATCAGTAACAAATAATTTGTCCAATCAGGGAACGAATGCGTATTATCAAGGGAGCAGGATCGAGCCACCTGTCTGATAACACCTAAAGGTTCCTGTAATTAAGAGGCTCTATCCTATAAGACTGCAAACCTAGAGCCTCTTTAATTCTTTTAGTACTATTTCTTATAATTTTATATTAAAACTCGGCATACAGTGACACCGAGGTTTAATTAAATTTCGAATTTATTACGTGTGCGTTCGGAGAGCTTTAATTCATGAATTCATGAGGTTAATTCATGAAAATCAATTATTATTCAAGAAACAGCGTTCACAACATTAAAAATTCTCTTTAATCAAATATTTTTATATAATCCAGGGATAATAATTAATTTGAATTGAGGTTTTAATGAAAGTTACAAATTATGTATATATTCACAGTAAAATAGTCCCCTTTTAGAGTGACCAAAAGATTATTTTACATTAAATTCAGCACTAAGCAACCAAAATATACTGATCCGTTTTTTTCCCTATTTTTTCAAATTTAACCTTGACGAAAAACAAGTAGTGTAACAACGGCACCTAACATCGGGACGTTCATACATTATATTTATGTACTCAAAATATTGAGCTTAATGTATACATCAATGTAATTCTCAACCACTATGCTGCAGCACTTTTATCTGCCGCCAAATTTTTGAAATGTGTATAGTAAAAATTATGATTTTTTATTACGAATAAAGTGAAAAACATAATTTTGTTTTAATAGCATATAATATTCTATTTCATTTTACATTCAGAATTATTTTCCTAAACTATTTTACACAGTGTCTGATAACTTAGAAAAAGATAAAGTTGAAAGTCTTAAGTAACTTTTAAGCGGAATGACATCATTCATTAGCTTGAAAAACATTCTGGACAAAATTACCCTTATCTCACGAGGCTTAAGCTGCATATAGATTACGATACCATCAAATATAAAAAACAGAATATCGATTCATCATTTCAAATAATCTTTTTTCCCCCATATCGACAGACTACTTCAATGTTTTCGAGTCCATGCTGAGCATTGATAAGTGCAATCAATAGATCAATAGCACAATCAATAATCAATAGAGCAGTCAATAGATGGACTCTCGTTGTAAAATGGTGTGAAATGTAAATGCATTGTAATGAAGTCGCTTTACATGTTTCCTGAATGATCAAACGACAGTTGATTTTTTCAAATTGTAACTTGTGTGTCTACTATAACCTAGCAAGTTAGACTCTACCCATCTCATCCCTCCACGCGATAGTTGACCTGAGAGGGTAACATTTTATAGCGTTACATACTCTTACATTTAACACAATGAAAATAGGAAATTTTAGTATCTGAATTAAACATTATCTACAATCGAAATTTAGTATTTTCATTTACGAAACAAAGTAACCCATTATTTATACTAATTCTGGCAAATAGTTAGCGTTCTTTCTCCCGGTTCAATAGTTAGTGGGTTTGATTCCCACCTTGGTCATGGAATTTCGCAGTGGCTGAAAATTCAATTTAATCTATAAGTCAACATTCAATTAAATTTTGTTTGCAAAACATGATCATTGGTATATAAACTAATTCACAAACCTCATTAGATCGATTCCCGTGTTGATTTCATTATGGGAATATTATTATAAGACAAGCAATATAAATGAAAAATATAAATCTTATTTTATCAGTATATTGCCCCAGCTTATTCAAATAGGGTAACCAATAGTAACGATTCTGAATCTTAAAGTTGGACTTGTTTAAAAATATATCCAACATATTCTCCAATTATAAATGGATCAACAAAGCTATAGACATATCGGTGGTCTGAGTTTAAAGAAAATTAATGTCGCATGTTTTTTTCCTTCAAATGAAAAAATGATTTTGAACGATGATGTTTTCTTGCATATGTCATATCGTGCGAATGATTGAAGCAATTCTTTTTGAATTAAGATTACACGAAAAGCATCGATGTTTTTTCGCATCTATCATTTGTGTTTTGTGGCATGCTATTTCGAATTCGTTCTGTTAAAGCATGATCGTAATTTCGGAAATTATAAATTAAACATATGTAATTTATTATGTAACACCACATACTGAAAACATTATGACACCAGCTTAACAATGTAATATCCAACAGTTTCAAATATTACCAAACCAATAAATTGGGACTGTGCTATTTCCTCTAATTATTCATATAATTATCTATAAAAATTACTCAATAATTTTGCACTACATATATATACATATACATATACATATATATATATATATATATATATATATATATATATATATATATATATATATATATATATATATATATATATATATGTACAACAATGTTTAATACATCATAAAATATTGCTAGTTATTTATTTAAATCGATCTGTGTGCTGTAATAAAACAAATGTAAGTTGAAATATAGATATCTTTATACTTGTTATTATTTGTTACAGTTGGACAAGTCAAGCATGATAACCGACAGCTATGCGAAATCAAATCATAAAGGCGCGTTTTTCGTTTAACAAGAGCACCACGAAAATGAAAGTACGTCTTTGCTCAAAGACTCCTCCGGTAGATGGCACCACCAGATGATCCACTACCTCTGCTTTGACTTTAATCTGGAAGGGGAGGAAATTTTCTGCAGACCATTATACCATGATAACTGCACCGGACTTTCAATTCCACAGATTTAACGAGCACGATATCGTATTTACTCGGTGGGTTTTTGACGGCAATTGGGAATCGAAGACAGCCCTTAGGAATGGAAGGCCGAGGCCCTAATCACTAGGCTACCACGGCCTGATCATAATGCAATTTGATCATAATGTAACTAAACAATGTAATTTGCACAAGCAAATTATTTTTAAACAAGATTTAATATTCAATAAATGGTGATATAACATTTGCTAGCGTCATGTTCAAAGATCATAAACTACACAGTGGAAAATTTTTAAGAAAGAGAACCATTTGCTTTTGCTCAGGCAAGCATACTAAAAGGAATTCATGAATAGCAATTAATGAAAAAAATTCCAAACACAATATTCCTTAAAAGTAATATACTTCACGTTTCCATTATTTCTGTTTGATTCAACAATAAAATTCAAAAAATGCACATAACTCTACCCCACGAAAAATCAACAAAAATGGTTCTCACGAAATATTATACCCCAATCACAGGTCCGAGGTAAAAATATAATCGATAAAACTGATCAAGGTAATTGATAAGCCTGAGTACCAAGCATGCTTGGTAACTAAAAGCAGGAGGCTTCGCGTTAGGCTGAACACCAAACCGGGGCAAACTAGGGCCTTCGGTCATGAAAACAAATATAGGCACTATAGCCCAATATTTATTTACATTAAAGGCTTAAATATTAAGCTTTAGCCCTATAAGGGCTGTCGTCCCACTTAGTTTAGTAACATAATTTTGTCATTAGACAAAATATAAAATGTATTGAAAGAGTTAGTTTTCATAAATGTGATAGTAATTCATATAAAAATAAATATTTTTTATTTATAATATAAATTCTGATTTTAGAAGAAGAAATATTTTTTAATATAAAATGAATTTTTAAAAAAATATTCGTGATTTGTTTCCAAGGTGAGTATTTTTTGAAAGTTAAGAGTATGAATTACTATAAAAAATGATAAATGCTAGTGAAACACAAACATTCTTTGAACGTCATTTAACAGTTTCCTTTCATAGAATTTTATTTCAGAACGACAAGTGTGCCTCTTTACCAATCAATACATAAAATTATTTTCGTGTGGGAAATTAATTTTTATTCATTATATATCAAGGAAACATTGATTTATTTACGAAGGCTTTAATATAAGTCTTTGGTCTTGAATTATTATATCACAGCATTAAAGTTAGAATTCATAGAATTTATAAATAGAAAAAAGTAGAAATGGAGGATAAAAATATAGGAAAATGATGCATTTTAAAACATTTCAAAAACAATAGTTTAGGGATTTAATGCTTGTTTTACTTGAGGCATTCAGAAATCTTTTTTTTATCCAATGGCGGGCACACAAGGGTGACTGAACCCTATGCCTCAACAAGGCCAGAAACTGCTACTCATTTATCGTTACCCAGCGAGCACCTGTGAACCAAGTCACGGAGGCGAGTAGCGTTACCCGCGCCATACCATCACAAACCCGTTTATAGGGTGGGCCACATTCATGCAACATTCCAGAAGAAAGGACAGAGAAACACAAAAAGAACAGAGAAGGAAAGAAACATCCATGCCCGAATAGGGATTCGAACCCGGGACCAACAACTCAGGAGTCAGGAACGCTAACCACTCAGCCAATTGGTCGGCTCAGAAATCTTAAACTTGTGATTATATCAATTTGTCCTGAAATTCATTAAATATTGACGCTATTGGATAGGACAACAAAAGCTTATTCAAACATGTTCACTCACTATTATGAATACCAAGAACATTATGATTTCAAAGCCATAACTATTTTCAGTAATAAAAGGCACTTTCTTAAAAGAAGAATGAGATTTCTTAGAGTTTTCAAAGATTTGCAAGACTATTTGTTAATTAACTACGTAATTAAATTAAGATACATTACACTGAACTCCTTTCTTTTCCTTGAAGAATTTAAGAAAAGCTCCTTAATTCTTTTTAGATTTATTTTCTGAGACTTTCTACTCATTTCAATTCATTACTTTTATTAAAAGTTTTGTTTGAATAGCTTAAAATTCTTTATAGATAATTTCAATTTTAAGTAAGATGTTATAAAAATCAATGCAATAATGTTTTCCTCTTAAAAAAGCTCGATTAGATTATTATAATATAGTATCGTCTTTATGAATTTCGAATTTTTCTTCTGTACGATAAAAAATAGGGATATTACGTTTGGTTGTTATATATTTTTAGATGTTTTATTAATTAAAAAAAGCTTGATCAAACATCAATTTTAATTATTTTTTTTGCTTTTTAACAATTAAATATTATAACACTTTTGTAAAATTGGCTTATATCAAATAATTTACTTTTAATCAATAATTTTTAAATATTCTTCGCATTTTTATTTTACTACTTTTCTATGATGATTAAGTACATATTCTTAAGAATGCAAATAATAACTCTGATTAAGTTAACCTATTTTGCATTATTTTAATACTGATTAATTTAAGAACGCTTTACTATTTGCCATGATGTATGTACTTAGCCATAAGTTTTAATGTCTAAATAAATTTTCAAGGAAAATTTGCATAATAAGAAACTGAAAATTTAAGCAAATATAGGTATTGTATCATCCCAGATTTCCTTTAAAGAATGAAAAACTTCCTAAAGATTAAGTAACTTTTTGAAAAAATTACATTCAGAAAATATTTTAGGGTTACCATAGCCATTCTGTGTTTTGATTATTTTGAAGAGAATAAGTTTAGATGTGAGAACTTTATACAAATCAGTAGTTTTTAAAAGTATTTGTGCTGTACCAAGCAAATTTGTATTAACTTTGGTCTAAATTCAATAATGAAAATGAATACTTCAGATGATTTCCTCTACAATGATTAAAACGAGAAACTGATGTTTTTAGTAAATTTAATTATCATTTAATTTAAAGCTAAAAAGTGCAGTATAAATGTTGATTGGATTAAGGTGAACACATATAAGATTGAATGAACATTTTGGAATTTGTCTGCCTGATTTTAATGCGCAACTATCTTAGTTTAAGATTATAATGTTAAAACTGATCTAAGTATTTTGATACATTTTTATAATACAGGCTGAAATTTGATATCGTCAAACATTTAATAGTTGGTGAAAAATATATTACTTACAAAATTAATAGTACTTATGTATTACGCAGCAATTTTGCTCCAAAATTTAAGTAGAACTAGCACTATTAGAAGAAGAACTATTAGAAAAAGAAAATTTTTTAATTATAAGAAAATTTCTTCCAAATTAGTTCTGCTTAAGAAACTGCGTTGACGCTAGTACATAAGTACCAAAATAATTAATGGACCCTTAAATTGTTAAACATATTCAATATATAAAGTACCCTGAGAGAAAATATAAAAAGGAGAGCAGTCGATTTATTATTGTATGATGGTTTACATTTATAAAAAAAACATTATTAAATTGCCTTATAAAATAAAACTGATCATTAAAAAGAACAAATCTGAACCCAAATATATATATTTAAACATGTAAACAAAGATGTGTGATACTTGTCATATGGTAATTTATTTCAGTGCCATCTAGTGATAAATTAAGTACATTAAGCGTGAATAATTTTTAAATAAAATACCTGCAATAAGAATTTTTTAAAACAGGGAATAAGAATTTTATAAGACAGAGTAAAAAGTATACTTAATTTATTTATTAATCGGTATGGAGTTTATGAAAAGAACATTGCTTTATGTATTGCCAATAGGATACAATAAACTTCGAAACTAAGTTTTCAAGATTAATTAATGTAAAATTATATTAATTAAAAATAAGGCATATGAAATGCTTATATAATAAAGTAAGCGATTGTAAATAAACAACAGAGTACCCAAAATACATAAGATTTCATGCTTTCCTGTAAATTACAACTGGAGGTTATAAAATTTGCAGATAAAAGCTTGTTCAAGACTGAACAAACAGTAATTAAGTGATGATAATATTTATCAGAATAAAATAAAAAGATTTTTTGAACTTAATTGTGTTTCTCGCCTTTCTAATCATCTATGTTTATCAATATTTAACCTTATGAAATTCATTAGCTGATGATTCATAGAGTAGTAATAATGGCAAAATCAAAGAGAAAACAGAATATCATTTGATGTAAATATTTTACACCCCATCAAAATGAAACAATACGATACTGTCCATATTCTTTGATAACAATGATAAGAGATCAGTTAATAAAAGCCTAAAACACAATCGAGGAATTTTATGGACAAAAATTTTTGTATACAAAGTTGCAGCCAATTTTTATAATAAATAGATAAAATATACACACAGTAGTAGATAAAAAAACAATGTTCTAATTTGGAATAATTCTTAATTTTATTTAAAAAATTTGGTATAAATTTCATTCTTTTTCAAATACCAGAAAATTATACTCTAATCATCAAGATTGGTGATTTTGTTTAAATTTGGCCAAAGAATACTATATCACCCCATCAAATATTTCACTCCATTAAATATTTATCAGAATAAAATAATATGTAAATGAAGCTTATTTTTCGTATATCAGCTAATGCAATGTGCTTTATTTAAGGAAATTATGACAGTCGAACTATATAATGAATTAAAGTATCACCAAATATCCATACGATTTATGTTTTGTTTTGTAAAATGGTATTTTGAAATGCAAAATCATAGGATTGAATCGTATTGCTTCTAAGCAATAAGGCATGTGTGAAATAAGAACAATAATAATTTAAATATACATTTAGCTATTGCATTATAAATTTTCTAAAACAAATTTATGTAATTTTTATTAACTTTACAAGAATTTATTTTATAAATAGTTTATGTTCACTAATGTTTTCACATTTAGATTTAACCTGTATTTAAACAATGGCTGACGTTTATGTTTAATACATGCTAAATTGATTTCGTTTTCACAAAAATTGATTCGTAAAATATTTGAATAAATTTTTATTGTGTTTTAAAAGTTTACTCTTTAAAATTACTCACATCTTTTTATAATTAATAATTGACTCGATACTTATTTCATCTAATTAAAAAATACAGTGTTATTCAAAAATATATTCCTTTTTTTGGAACACGACTTAGTCTTAATTCTTGCTCGTTAAATAGGCTAAAGAAATCGAAAAAATGATTTTTTTTAATAAAAAAAAATTCAAACAAGATTTATAATATTTTTCAAAGATTTTGCTTTTATCAAAAATATATTTGCTGTATAAGAGAATAAAATAGTCGTTCAGTTTGTTGATTGGAGATAGTGACATTGAAGAATGATTTAATAAAGTAGTAGAAGAACCATTAAAGTTTCAAGAAGCAAAGAAAAAGTCAGAATTTCCATTTAACAGTCTTGACATAATGCGACTTCATTAAAACTGGTCAACCTTATCTGAAATCAGATAAATAAAAGAGTTGCAAAATAATTTATTTTTAATGAGGTAATTCGAAGCCTTTTCTGGTTTTTTTGTATCTTAAAGAGGAATTATAAGCGACGGATTTACTTACAGCAGATCAGTTTATAAAGAAACAATATCAAGCCATTTGCTGAAAAATGAAGTAATTTTATACTAGAATTAAAAACACAAATGAATTTTTTCATATTCGAATTGGAGAACACAGGGATAATTTGTAATTTATGGTGCAGAACATAGTGATAGAGGTTAACAAATTTTATATTTTTCTCATAATTGTTACGATTAGAACCCTTTTTTTCATGTCATGTATAGTTAACTAAAAAACCAAAAGACACAGTAACTGATTTAGTAAACACCTGAACTTGTTAGTTTAATCAAAGTGAAAATCCCAAGTTAAAAAAATAAGGCAGATAAAAATCCTTATTTTCGAAACCTTAATTCAACCTTAAATACCTCAGTTTCAAATGTTCAGACTTACAGTCAGTCACAAAAGTCTACGTACACACTCTGATTTTTGTATATTTTGCACAAAACTTATAATTTCGAAAACTCAATTTTATTTTTACGATTATTTATCATGATAACTCAGAATAAATAAATAAAATTATAAACATATTTGTTAAAACGCAATGAAAATAACAAAAGTTTCAAATTATGTGGTCACGAAAGTCTGCATACAGAGACAGGAAACTCAAATTTTTGGCAATAAGCAAAAATAAAAATATCATTAATACTTGGTAAGCCCTCCCTTTGAAGCAATGACTGCACGCATTTGGTTTGGTATCGAATTCACCAGGTTCTTTGTTGTTTCAGGTGAAATTTGGGACCAAGCCTGCTGCATAGCCTTCATAAGCTGGTAATGGGTTGTTGTCTTATTTTTCTGTCGACTTCCTTCCAAATATGTTCGATAGGGTTAAGGTCTGGAGACTGTGGATGTGAATGAAAATGTTTGGGTATCTTGCAGAACAGCCATTCCTTCACAATCTTTGCCGTGTGCTTAGAAACATTGACTTGTGAGAAGACAAATTTGCTTCCAATTCCCAATTTTCTGACTGATTTATGTAGATTGCCTTGCAAAATCTTCAGGTATCCAAAATGATCCATAGTACCCTCAATGGAAACCAGATTGTCAACTCCAGCTGCTGCCATGGCATCCCAAACCATCACGCTGCCTCCGCCGCCGTGCTTTATGGTGGGAGTCAAATTCTCGGGGTTCATTTCTGTGTTTTTTTCCTCCTAACTTTACCGCGGCCATCACTTCCAAAAACATTGAACTTGCTCTCGTCGGTGAACAAAACTGTTTTCCAAAACTCAAAATCTTTGTCAATGTGTGCAGAAACAAAGTAAGTCTTTTCTTTCGATTTACAGATGATACTAATGGTTTCCTTCTGGAAACTCTGCCATTGTAGCCGGCCGATCGAAGAATTCTACGAACATTTTCTGGGTGTACCTGCTTACCAATTTCTGTTTCAATTTAATCTGCTAATTTTGGGGCACTAATTTTTGGATTTTTCTTCACTTTTCTGACTATGGCTCTTGCTTCTTGATTATTAAGCTTCCTTGGACGACCACATCGAGAATTGCTGAGCACATTTCCACGTTTAAAAAAGTTTCTGTAGATTGTTTGCACAGTCGATGGATTTTTGTTTACAATTTTGGCAATTTCAGAGTAAGATTTTTTTTCACATTTCAATTTTACTACCAAATTTCGAAGCTCTAAGGATGTTTCCTTTCCCTGGCTCATTTTAAAGCAATTTGATATTGTAATATCATGGAAAATACTAACGATGAACTAACTACAAAAGTGTCACCTGAAACTTTTGTAGTTAGTTAACCTTCAACAAATCTTCATATCTAAATTTTCTCTTCTCAATCAATCGTGTGTATGCAGACTTTTGTGACGCGCTAATTTTTACGTATTCACAAAATTTCCCAGTAGAGGATTGTTTGAAACTTTTTTAATTATGTAAATCACAGTTTTTAGTGAAAAAGGAAATATTTATTCTATTTTGAAAATTAAAATATAACTCTGTTTTGAAATGTGCCCTTTTTTAGGGTTGTACGTAGACTTTTGTGACTGACTGTACATGTTTGATTCTAAAAAAAGGAACTGTATCAAATGTTCTTTATTTACTATTCTTTAAAAGTGTTGCTTATAGAAATAGAGAACATCATAGTGTCTTTTTTAACTCATGAAAATTTAACTTTTATACCATTTGTATGAAACAGAGTTTATACAGTTTTGTTGTAAATATAATATGATTTTATCTGTTTATTTAATTTTCTATTTTGCTCTCTGTTGATATAACAAACGTTAATAATATCTTTAGGATAATGTATTTTACCTACACACGCAAAAAAAGAAAAAGAAAAGAAAGATAATTTTTAATGTTGGCGTAAGCATGCTATCAGTCTAAAGGGTGAAAATGTGCTTTGGGTCCCTGCATGGCGCATTTTCAAAAAGTCGTCAACTGGCGCTTTTTTGCGTGTTGTCTCCCGGATTTGAATGCTCCTAGAGACACAACGCAAAAACGTCGTTTCTATGTCAACGAACCGAAATCCGTGTTTTTAACGAATTTCACCGTTGGTAGGCAACGAAAACAAAAACAATGGTTTTTTTGCAAATTGTATAACAAAAAATACACTACAATATGGCGAAAAATTATCATATTTTTTAAAATTAATAAATAAAAATACGCAGAAACAAATAAATAACTCACGTACTACCTCCAGGGCAAATTCAACTGTAATGAAATGTCGTGCTCAAATTTTAAATTCTACGATTATTTCAAAATCAAAATAATTAGCGATCAATAGGAATACTGAAACAAAAGAGTTGTTAATGAGCATGCGCCACAAGGAGTGCATTTAGGATGAAATAGCCAGGGTTACCACTCTTGGCGCGTCTATCGCCCATTTGGCAAGAAAAGGGTACCCAAACCACAGATTAACCGTCTTAAGATTTAAAAGAGATTGTTTATAAATATTGCAATTATTAATTTAGAATTATATTAATTAATGAAATTTTTGAAAATTTAAATTATCTTTGGTGATTTAAACTAACCATAAAATGGATGTTTGGTCTTGTCTCTTTCATTTTGCCTTTCCCCCCTCATTCTATTCTCAACGTGTTAATGGCTTGAATGAATGAAAAACGGTTTCTCAGACCGATACTTTGGTCTTTATGTAAGAATCGTTTTATTAACAAAATGAGCTTCGACAATATTCTCAGATATTCGATGGTGAACTTCGCCTTGTTTGCTGCCGCTGAAAGAATGCGACTAAAAGGCAAAAAACAAATTCGTCGACAATTCGGATGGATGGATGCTGTCTCAATACGCTGTCATAATTAATTGTGTGTGACGTAAATGAACCGTTATCTGACATCATGTGCATATTTTAAACCAATATGAATTATAATAAAGTAGTGTAGTCATAAGCTCTACTGGAACGAAAAAATAAACACGTTATGTCTTTCTAAAGTTTAAAATGAGATGCAATTATGTTTGTAATTATAATAGTATTTAATCTGTATTTATCCATCCTAGTTTTCTAGAAAACACTAGATTTTCGTATATTGAACTATAATGTTGATAAAGAAAAACACTGTATCTGAAATGTTTTTTTTATATTATTTTTTATATCCCATGGCGGGCACACAAGGGTGACTGAACCCTATGCCACAACAAGGCCAGAAACTGCTACTCATTTATCGTTACCCAGCGGGTTTGCCGTTTAACGGTCATTTTTTGCACACGAGGAATTATTAGACAGGGATCTACGGTTTAAAGTGGATTCCGAACCACTACAAACATCCATACCCAAGGTGGGATTCGAACCCACGAACTGTTGAACAGAAGGCAAGAGCGCTAACCATTCCGCTGCCAGCTCGGCCGTTACCCAGCGGGCACCTGTGAAACAAGTCACGGAGGCGAGTAGCGTTACACGCGCCATACCACCACAAACCCGTTTATAGGGCGGGCCACATTCACACAACATCACAGAAGAAAGGACAGGGAAACACAGAGAGAACAGAAAAGGAAAAAATATTCATGCACGAACCGGGATTCGAACCTAGGACTCACAGCTCAGGAGTCAGGAACGCTAACTACTCAGCCAATCGGTTGGCGCATCTGAAAAGTTAAACTTGGTATTCTTATAAGGATTGTTATTTGCATTTGAAATATATATATATATATATATATATATATATATATATATATATATATATATATATATATATATATATATATATATATATATATATATATAGCTTGATCATAATAATTAAGACGTTTTATTATAAGCAAATACCCTATATATTATTAAATCTTTCGACACATTTATCTGAGTCCGAAAGATTGGTGTACCGCAAAGAAAGCGTACCGCTCACAGATTCAATGGTCTAAGATTTCTAACCAGTTTCAATGAATGGGAATTGACATCCTTAAACAAGCTCGAAAACATCGTGAAATCGTTTTACAACGGAACAAAAAACGCAAATGAAGGTGTCGTGGCTTACGAATGTGGTCGATGCGGAAAGGAATTATATTGAACGCTTTAAATATTAAATATCCCAAATCTCCACTTGGGCATTTACAATAGTCCGAAATTCAACGTATTGGTGAATCAAGGAGACCACAGATAATGGCAATGTGACTGGCACACGGAGATCTTGGAATCCGAAGAGATTCACTGTCATTGCGCGATGGTCGAAGTGTTTGTTTTCAACAGGTTCGTTCAAAAGCAATTCACGTGGCAAGCATTATGTTTGTTACTCCATGAAACAATAAAGATTTGTCACAACAAGCTCGTTCTTTTTTTAACGCCTAACTTTGAGAAAGGAGCCAAAATCACCAGGCTGATAACGACTTTTAGCTTCTCCCTGCATAAAAGGAAAGATTCGAAACGGAATGCAAATCACATTCTGTTTTCAGCTTTCGAACCGTGCAGATCATTTCTTTCTTTCATCTTATGAACTCTGACCGTAAATACTAATGTTCCTGCTATTTGAAAGCCATTGATGGCTTTCATATAATTTGTTGTTGCTGTTGTTACTTATGACACTTGGACAAGCCAATGAAGCCATGCGAATTTAAGTCAGTAGAATGCGTTTTTCGTTTAACCAGAGCACAACGAAGGTGAAAGTATGACCTTGCTCTTAGATTCCACCAGAGGATCCACTCCCTCAATTTTTACTTTGATCTAGAGGAGGAAACTTTCTCCAGACCATTACACCCATGGTAACTGCTCAAGGACCGTCCACAGGACTTTCGATTCCACAGATTTAACGAGCTCATGTAATCGATGGGTCTTTGACGGCATTGGAAATCGAACCTATTCCAAACGAAAGGCTGATGTCCCAACCACTAGGCTACCACGGCTGTTCATATATTTTATATAACTAATAATAACATAATTTTCGAAGTTAACAATGTGCCTTTTCTTTTACTCGAAAACGTTTGTGCATAGTATAAGGAATGAACTGGAAAATTTTAATAAATAATTTATCCTCCAGACATAAATCTTTGCGAAATGTGTTGGACATTATCAAAATGTCATTTTGTACATAAAATCCTCCATCGGGAGAACTCCTGTAAATGTGGAAGATTGTAAAGGCAATATGGTTGAATATTTTCCCTGGGAATCTTCAACAATTGAATCAAAGTCTATTTTATGGATTTAATGGAAGTTTCCCAAAATCTAGTGTTAAATTATCCAAAATCTAGTGCTAGAAGCATTTAGTTATAAATTAATGACCCTAAATTTAATTAAATTATTGATATATTTATATATGCATTAATACAACTCATTTGCGAAAATGTTTGCATCATAGGCTCTGAATTAACACACACACAAAGCATTTTTAGTGAAAACACATATTTAGTTGATATTGAAGTACTGAATTCTTCAAAAAAATATTTATGTAAATTACTTTCAAAATATTAAGAAATCATTCATATTCCTAACATTGTATTCCTAGTAATGTATTCTTAATAATTGATGAATATATATTTTCTGTCTTTATTTTTCACTCAAAAGCTTTCAGCTGACCATTGACTGTCTTCTTTTGTGAGATTTAATTTTGCACAGCTCTGTAGTTATATATATTTATATTGTATAATAAATAATTTTATTGTGGAAATACGTGTTGCTTATTGATGAAATATCTAAAAAATGTAACAAATTTTCAAAAATAGTATACTCGCTAAAAATTTAATGTAATTGAACTAAACCATAAACTCAAATTTCAGAAATTTTCGTACAGACTGATCGTATTTTGGTAGCTATGCGAATTTAAGTCAGTAGGATGCGTTTTTCGTTTAACCAGAGTACAACGAAGGTGAAAGTATGACCTTGCACTAAGATTCCACCAGAGGATCCACTCCTTCAATTTTTACTTTGATCTAGAGGAGGAAACATTCTCCAGACCATTACACCCATGATAACTGCTCAACGAGCGATCAGTGGACTTTCAATTCCACAGATTTAACGAACACGATACCGCATTTACTCGGTGGGTTTTTGGCGGCATTGGGAATCGAAAACAGCCCTTAAGAATGGGAGGCCGAGGCCCTAACCACTAAGCTACCACGAACTATACTTTTATACTTTAATTAAAATACAATTAGAAATTTTTTAGTTTTCTTGCATTCCTTTTTTTTTGTATATTAACATAAATAAATGTTTTTTTTTTTGCTAATAATATAACCTAATAATTATAATTTTGTCATCGATTGTTTTATTTTCAATATTAAATATAACTATAATTAATCTGTATGAAATATAATTATACTTAATACAAATAATGAAATAAAAAATTTTCCACCTAAATTTATCCAAAAGTATTCGCTTCGCAGAAGCTGTTATGATGCTAGAAAAGTCGCGACGCACCTAGATACGAGAATAAAGAAAAATACATCCTATCTTTTTGTATTTGTACACGTGATGTATTTCGTTCAAAGTGCAGCCTTGTAATAGGGCTTTTAATTTTGTCAGTTGTTAAGGACAGATTTTTGTCAAATAAATGTGCGCATAATTTGAGATTGAAATACTCAATACGCGTAAGAATTGTATTTTTTAAAGTCAGAAAGTTCCTATTGTCAAGAGGAAATCAAAAGTGAAATTAGTGGTTCCTTTTTTAGTCGGATAAGGGTGAGTGGTGTTGTTGGTTCCTTTGAACACATAATAAATATTGCTTAATAATCGAGACTTTAATATTGAATGTGATCAGCTTTAATATTTTGTAATATTTTTGTCGTATGTTTTATATTGAGCTCTTGTTTATTGCTTTTTGGTACTCTTTTAATGCGTTTGGTAGAATTATGATTTTTGCACTCGCTGTGTTATATTTGTTAATCCAGTATTAAAATATTTTGTGTTTAATATTCCTTCGACATAAATTACTGGAAAATGGTGTGTTATATTTCATGGTTGAAAAACCAATTAATAATTCTGTATGAAAGAAAAGTAGTTTACCTTGAAAACTTTAATGTCGGAAATTTAAAGTGATATGGAATCCTGGAAGAATGTTTTTGATAACATTCTAATGGAGAGGAAAATGTTAATTAAGGGAATAATTCAAAAAACGAAAGTAGGGTTAAAATTAATGAAAACAAAACTCCTATTAACAATGAAATCTAATATTAAGTATTATCTAATATTAAAAACAACTCGCAACAAATTCAAAATCTTAAAGATCTTATTCAAAATGAAATAATTTCAGTGTTCATTAAACAGAATTCTTTAATCTTTCTTTTCTAATGAATTAAAAATGCTTTAAGGACAAGAAAAAAGTATATCTGAAGATTTAAAAGCAGGAAAACTCTTAAATATTTTGAGTGTAAAAGTTATTATTGTAATTATTAAGAAAAGAGATATATATGATTAGCTTTTGGTATTTATTTATTTCGAAAAGGTAAGCAGCGTCCAATCCCTGACTTATCCTTAATTGGACACAGTGCAAAAACTCCTTCCGGGGCCCCTCTAATATGGGGGCCTGGGCCAATAGTCGCATATGCCCTTGCCTTAGGCTCTGGTAGCATCCTTTGAAACATCATATTAGGGTAACGATGATAAAAGATATAATGAAACTATATTTATAAATATCTTTTTATAATTACAAAAAATATTTGTGAAATGTATATGTATCTAAAGTTAAAAAATTATGCATGTATTTTGTGTAAAACTAATTTAAATTATATTTTATAATATTATCCCAATTTTAAGAAGTTATTAATAATGAGCGAGTTGAGAAATATTATGAAATAAAATTACCTTTGAAGTTTGAATTTTTCTTCCAAGTAGTTATATAAAAATTGTAGAAACAAATATTGAATTTGTGGGAAAACATATCGTTGAGTAATTCATATTTTAAAATAAGTACAGTAGAACTCCAATTATCTGAATGAAATGGGACTGAAGCCCATTCGAATAATAAAAAATTGTGTTAATTGAATTTTTTCGAGAAATAAGTCCATTTTACTTAATTGTGTGCTGGAGTTGAAAAAAAAAACTTTTTAAAGAAAAAGAATTTAATGAAAAGGCAACATTTTTACATGTTAAGGGTACTTACAAGTGCTGTACATTAGTATATGTATTAATATGTATGTATAGTGCTGTAAATGAAAGTTATTGATTGCCGAATATCTCAGTCAAAGTAAGATGTTTCACTGCCTTCATCCGTTTTCAAGCAGCCAAGTCACGCATCCACTAGCCAATAAAAGTTTCCATATTGTCACACTATGCTCAACTTTTCATCCAATTCAAATCAGTTTTAAAGCCTGCAAATGCATCACTAGCTAATGGTCACGTGTCTGCTTCAACTTGGACAATAAAGTCGTCATCTTCCTCGACACTTTAAATAAGTAGACCATTATTTTCAATTATAAATCTAGGGTCTCATTCATAATTCATTCTTCTCTATCTTCTGCACTATCTTCTGAACATCCGGGAATTTTCAAACGAGCGTTTATGAACTTTTCAAATGATGCGTCATTCTTGTCTTCTCTTACTTTTCCTTTTTCTCATTTTCCTTCTTCTTCTCTTCAGCCTAAATTATTTTCTGAAATTCTGAAAGCAATTTAGGTAAACAAAATTCGGATGAGAGGGATTTCTACTGCATAAAAATGTAAAATTCGGAAATAAAGTTCTTCCAGAAATAGAGAGCTTTGACACCGCGCAAACTCAGTGTAATGCTTCGCTATAAAACTTTAGTCATTTATTGTCTTTATTGTAACTAACTTGTACTGTATATATTACCCATGTTGATAAAAACAAGTTTAAACAAGCTGTTTATGAGATAATGCCTCAGAAAGGAATTATTGTATCAGAGGCGTAGCGACGGGGGAGGGCAAGAGGGGGTCTCATGCCCTGGGTGCAGCTTGCAGAGGGGTGAAAAATTATTTCAAATATAAACAAAATTTTTAAGAAAATTTCAATCTTAGTTTTATTATAATATCAATTTTATTCGGAGAAATAAACTTTGCATTTTATAATCATTGTGTCATGTGTCCAGGGAAAAGTAAAAAATACTCCAGAGGGAGGAATCAGATTTGGAAAAGAAAAGAAGTTGTTGATGAAAAATGAGGAAGAGCTGCAGGAGCTCGCCATAAGCGAAACTCTTATACTTCCTTATTAATAATAATTTTGCATGGTTTAGTTTCTTTTCAAAATTGTGTTCTTTTAACCATGCTTTCGATTTGCATTTCTTAATCAGTTAGATTCCTTTTAAAGTTTCATACTTTGCTCAAAGTTTATACGATTGTTTTTTACTGCAGATATTGTAAATGTGTGTAAATGATTAAGCATGACTGTTAAAGTGAACTTCCTATTGGCGAAGCGTAAAAATACAAATGGCTTACGGTTGCAGTTACCCTAATGGTTGATGATAATTTCATATAATATTCTCTTCTTCAAGTCTAGTCAGAGAACACAATTCAAACGTTTAACATTTCATTTGAACATTAAACATAATTGTAAAATGCTTGTCAGAGGTTAACATCTTCGATTTGGCAGAAAAAGATAATTAATAATCGTAACGCACTAATCAACATATTTCAACAACACAAAATATGACAATCGTGATATAACAAGTTTTATTTTGAATTTGTTTGTTTTTTGTTTCTAATTTTTTTAATTGAGCTCTTTATTTTAACTGCTTAACTTTGTTAAATAGTTTTATCTAGCAAAGCGAAAAAAGGTAAAATGCTAGAAGCACCTGGAATGCATTTTAAACTAAAAAGCATGATAAATGCTTCTCGCATTTTGAACTATGCTGTTGCAACTATATGTCTATAGAGGGCGCACTGCACGAATATCTTTGTTTACAAACAGAATAAGATGCTGCGCCCGGAGATGTAGATGTTCTTTGTTCCATGTTTTGTTCTTTGTTCTATGTCTTGTCCTGCTTAAGTATGTCCTATGTTAATAAAGAAATAAAAAAACCTGCTCAAGGTAAGCTTATTTAGAATTTGAATTTATTATTAAGATGAATTGATAAACATAATTAGCAATAAGAATTTTATTAGAAAAATTTTACATATGCAGAGGTAATTTTGACATTATATGGGCAGATGACAGCAGCATCTTTTTTGCAACAATGATGAAATATGCTCAAGTAGTTTATATTTCATTTTCAGCAGATTCATATTTGTTGAACTCTCTGTTGCGTTGTGGAAAAGCATGCCTAATAAAAGGAGAAAGAAAAAGGCTTTGAGACTAAATTCATCGCCACTGTTGCACAACGAAAATCGTGTTAAACGTTTTTGCTTTTTACAGGCATACCTATCACTAAATAGGATTGGAATTTATTATTTTCGCGACATGAGAGACTCGGCCCTCATTAAAAAATTGTTCTGGAAAAGAAAACATTTACATTGAATATTTGAATGTTTTAAAATATTGTTTGACCTGTCGCTATATGGATCAATTTTCTTCTTTTTATCTTGTCTAGTGGAAAAAGGCGTTCAGAATAAAATGTCCTTGGTTCGAGCCCAACAATTATCGTACACGCTGTTTCAAATCTGCATTCTTCATGCATATCTGTAAAAATAAGTGCTTAATAGTGTCGGTGATTTGTTTCTTGCGATACGTAAATCGGAATAATTATCTATGAGATGCACTGTGCAGTGGAGTTGGAAAATCTTCCGATAACTTTCGTTTCTAAAGCTGAAAAGCTCTAAAGCTATGTGGTGTCAATGTCATCTTTAATATTTTCTAGAAACTTAGAAAATATTATCAAGTATATATACATTTAACACACTGAAAAGAGATTTATTGCATTATTTTTAATTTTTTACACTATATGCACACATACAAATCAGCAACTTGATATGATTTTTGCCATTGTAATCTCAAACTGAATTTCGCTTCATTTTACATGTTCAAATCTATAATCGTCGTTTTTTCACCCACTTATGCATTCAGCCGTCTTTATGTGTGTACAATGTCTTACCATTCCCTATCTTTTATACTGAAATCCGCCTCATTGTTATACAAATAATGTCAGCTCTAGTGGATGGAAATCAGTAGCATTCAGGAAAAGCCATTACAAAATAAAATTTCCAAATAGAAATTTTTCTGTAAATATTTTGGAACACTCAAATGTTTTTTCATACACACAAAAATCATAATTCATCTTTCCTATTCCTAAAATCTGAACATTTATTCCCTTTATGTATTTACCATTAAATAATTTTGTAATGGTAATATATTATCATAAATATAATGAATTTGTAAATATTTCATAAATAATTCTAATAAAAACTCATTTCGTAAGAATGGGTATACCAACCTCTTTTTTTATAGAAAAAATTATTTTTTAAGTAATTTTTTAGAAGAAAAATACTTTATATGGTACAGACATTAATTTCATCAAACATTTTTGTTATGAAAGCTCTATTTTTGGGTTTATTTTATCAATTGTTTATTTGTATTACCTGATTAGATGTCTGATTCGATTTCAGTTTTTTTTTAACAATTGCATTGATATGTGCTAAAAAATAATTTTGCAATTGAACATCATGATCGTCATTTATCAAAAATTAATATTTGCAAGACATACGAAAGAGAATTCATCTCTAATTTTTGAATAAAATACTAAACGAATTTTATGATTATTTATTATTACTCATTTCTCTTAACTCAAAACTGTATTTCGTTAGTAATTTATCTTTAATTACTTTTACAGAATCTCTAGATCTTACGACAGACGTTGAATACCTATTTCGCTTGCTTCATTACACCAGAGGAGATAAAATGGGTTTTTTCTTTATTGTTGTGCCACTCTCCGCTTTCGTAGTCATCTTCTCGCTTTTGACCAAATGTGTGCGCTGGTGTTGCAAACGGTGCAAAGCATCTAAAGAGAGAGCACCTCCACCCCTGCTCCCAGGCAGAAACTGCTCCACCCTCAACAGTCGCCACATTACAACCATCGATGTCCAGACTGGAATACCGGTGGCCGTGAACATTAACGCCGTCGCCGCCCACCAAATTCAAGGGCACGTGGTCAGTCCACCCCTGAGAACGCCAATCAATGGTGACTGCAATACAACACTTTATGGAACGATCATACATGGGCATCCTACCCTACCAAGCACCCCTCCGCCTCCTTATTCAGAGAGATAAGCGTTATTCAATGGAACCGTTATTTAAGAGCAGTTATCAGAGCAGTTATTTAAGAGCAGTTATTAAGAGCAGTTATTTAAGAGCAGTTATTAAGAGCAGTTATTTAAGAGCAGTTATTATTGTTCTACTTTTTATCAGATGTATCAATAAATTTTTTGTAATGTAATTAGGATAACTATTAAAAAACTTGGTATTAAGTGTTGACAAATTACTTGTTTTTAATTAATTATGATAAATTTGTAAGTACTTATTTATTCATTAAAATAAAATTATGAAATAAATATCTTATGTACTGTAGCAGTTAATTTATATTAATACCTAATTTATTTTTCAAGTTTTGTTCAATATTTTACAATTATGACTCAAACATCATTGTTTATAAAATTACCTATCTTGTAGTTTTATATTCCAATCTATCTTTAATTCAATTCTTTAAATAGAATTAACTCTATTGATAAGATATTTAAGATTTAATTTTTTATATATCTTTAAAGGAAATTATCAATCATTTAATTCTGTTTATATAAGTTAATTAAAATGCCCGTTTGTGTGTGTGTGTGTAGTTATAATTATATCCTTAAGAGGATTTTTTTTTGAAAAAAAAGAATGGTTTGACCAGTTTCCAATTATCTTCAAATTTTTTCCTGTCTCGGGCGACCACGATCATGTGTCGATGATATGTGTACTGGACATCAAAATTCAGCTTGTCTTCAGCACTGCACGTGCACCAGTACGGCCATTTCTACATCGACTATTTGGTTCACGAAGCTCTGAAAACTGTTTACTCGAACGTTATGGTGCCACCAAACGCACATGTTTCTGAATCGCAAATATCTTCGGATCCATTCGCAGGCGTCTTTTAAACCAGTGTTTCGATGAATGCTCGTCGTGCTTAGGAAATCCAAAACACCTGATTCGGGAAACGTGTCAAAACGATGTCCGAGCAAGTTACGCGGTTCCACCTACAACCAGTATGGAATTTCGGACTTGAAGTCAATACACATTTGTTCAGTTGTCCTATCAATTTGATGCTCATCTAGAGTATTGCAAAATGCTTCGCGTTCTTCGCGTAGATGTTCCTTCTCTTTTACCAAAACTATTTTTTTGCATCCACTTTCATTATGTCTGATGAAAATCATTAAAACATTTCTTCAAATGTTCACCTTGTGATTTCTTTTTCCACGAAACCAATGGAAACCAAACGAACAGGTCGTCTTGTCGTCAAAATTTGGATCGTAGTACTCGTGACGATGCTTCGGAAATTTATTCAGTCGCATTTGCGTCTAGAGCTTTGGACCTAAATTTCTTGAAGGCTTCGCCACAAACGAGTTAGGTACGTAGAATAGGCTGTCTTACTAGCCATTGCTTTCAGTCAATAGTCGCCTTTATTATCGTCGTGTCATGCATTCAGTTATACAACAACGGCCGTACGTATGGACGTTCGAACACAAATCAATCGAATTTGTCAGTTATTTAGAAACATGAACAAGCAAAACGCTTTCAATCGTGAGGGTCAATTGAATCGTTCATGCACAACGATTGATATTAAAATGGACAGTAAAAGTACGAGAAGAATGAAACGAAACGTTCATATCGGACAATTTGAATTTTTGAAAGCCTTGATGTAAGAGTTCTTTGGTTTCGTCGAAGCTTCGATGATCAGCTAGTCGATAGCACACGGACAGGAAAGCTAAGTACAAAGAGTCGATCCAAATTGGTAAAAATTCAATCGTAAAGCGTTGGGAAGCGCTTGGAAAGATCGTCAAGAAAGACCAGTTTGAATACTGGAAAGCAAACTTGATAATAAAGATATTGGTGATTCAGCTAGAACGAATGGCAATAATGATTTACACAGTCACTTGAAATTCTTCAGCACTTGGAAAAGCTTAGAGATCCGACAACTTGAGTTCAACAGAGTCATACAACGAATGAAATCAGCCTTGTAGAAAATTTCAATGTATACGTAAAATATAAAAAAAAATAAAAAATGAAATATAAAAATAAATTGTCAAAAACAAAATATGAAATAAGAAAATGTGAAATATAAAACTTACATTGCTAATACACATTAAAGTTTTATACAAAATATGAAACTTTTTTTATTGTGTATTAGCAATTCTGTCTTTATTATTTTCGACGCTGTCTCAGGATTCTCTAAAAGAATCTTAATACCTGCTCGATATTTGGCGCAATTTGTAATCATCATGTATATTATTTCATTCAAAAGTTGAATTTCTTCAGATTTTGTTTCATTCAAACATTGGATTTCTTCAGTTTTTGTTTTATCCAGACGTTCATCGTTCTGGCGAATAAAATTGTAAAGACGTTTCTTCAAATGTTCACGAAAAAATTTCTTTTTTCCATGAGGCCAAGTCACAAAACGAACATGACTTCTTACCATCGTGATTCTGATCGAAGCAGTCTACTCGATATTTAGGGAATTCACGAACTTTTATTCGCGCAAAGCAATGTAGACAGTTCATCTTTTGCTTGCTGATCTGTAAATGAGCTTTGTACGCTGAATAAGCCACCGGTCTCAACACATACACACATCGATCTTCGTAGCTCTTTATTGTTCGCTCATCGCATTATTCACGACTAATAAAAAACACTGTCGCACAACCTTACATATCAGAACGGGACACACGTTTTAAATTCGTCTTCTTCTTCTTACAATTAACAAAACCCAGCGCTAAATACGATCACACTAAAAACAAACTCATTCGCAAAGTAAAATCAGATCCAATTTATTGTTTTTTTCAACAATGAATTCGTCAGAATCACACAAACAAATCACAGAACGCTCTCTTGAATAATATGGTCACCACAACCTATGACCAACACCAGTGCAAACAAATTACGTTGCAAAATAACATCGCAATCGCTTTCCCTAGCAACAAAATCATCACAAACACAAAATAAATCTTGAATATTTGCTTCATTAACCCAGATAAGCCTACTGTCCTATATTCTACTGTCCTAAATATAGGACAGTAGGCTTATCTGGGTTAAAAATTACAAGAACAGGACATCATAGTCTAGAAATAGGAGGGTTACGACACATTGTTTTTTTTTTCAGAGAGAAGATAATTTACAATAAGACTTTGGGCCTGGTTCCAATGGCCACAATTCCTAAGTGGTGTTGTGAAAAGGTGACTTTACCAATCACGTGATCCATGACGTTACCAATCCCGTTCAAATCAAATTCGCAAAGCGTTTCGTCCCTACTAAGAATGTCTCATGAATATAGAGTCTCTGATTCAGCGTCTTCGACTGCAAGCAAGCTTCTTCACGAAACACAAAAACTTCCAAAGATCAAGTGAGCTAGCCAACGGATTCCAGATCCATGCCCATCGTTTTTCTTTTCTCCAGCCTTCACGATCAGTATGCAGATTATTTCAACTGGAGCCACGAACGTTTTGGTTTTTTGAACATTTTTTAGTTTTGCTCGATGATTTAATAAGTTCAAATCTTTAATTGCCAATATGCGTTCCTACTTTGAAAGATGCCTAAAACGATGGTTCTACAGGTTGTTTCGAATGGATCCACACATGTTGTCTGTGGTCTATGGTCAGACGGCTTCAAGTACTTTAATCCTTTGAAAAGACTAAAGGAACACGCTTGTTCCTCAGGCCGTTCTCTTGCAAATGGATTCGAGAACCAGGCACATTGTCACAAGCCAAACAGCTTCAGACGCCATGGAATAAAGATTTAGATCTGGTTCAAATGTCCTTTCATCACGTCAAGATTCATAGGACAGTTTTCTTGTAACTATGGAAGACTTCTCTGTCACAATCGAGTGTTTTGCTAACTGCTGCTATAATGTTTCCTTTGATTCGACGTTATGGCAAGCTATTTTTGTTACAAATTTACCCCGTGTTATTTTCTTTAGTTTAACATTGCAGTCTATCTTCTCCAGGTTGGATCTTAGTTCTTTTATTGTTTTTCCCTCTGTTGGCTTGACAATAATGGGAGACTTCTTTATCTTTTCGCAATCTTTCACTGAGGACTTGGCTGTATGTGGGTCACACTTTTTCTGGAGTAATGCTTAATCTTTTTTCGATGAGTAATTTTGTTTCTAGGCCTTGTGTTTTAATTTCTTCTAGACTTGAGTTGATCTCTTCCAGTTTGTCCTTAAAAGCTGTAGTATTTTCATTATTCATAGGGGAATTTATGAATTTTTTTGTGACAAGGATACTTTTACATGCCATAGACCGGTTTTTCTGTTTGAATTAATGTAATCTCTGACCGTAAATATTAATGTTCCAGCTATTTGAAAGCCATTGATGGCTTTCATGTAATTTGTTGTTGCTGTTGTTACTTATGACACTTGGATAATCCAAGGTAGCTATGCGAATTTAAGTCAGTAGGATGCGTTTTTCGTTTAACTAGAGCACAACGAAGGTTAAAGTATGACCTTGCACTAAGATTCCACCAGAGGATCCACTCCTTCAATTTTTACTTTTACATGTCATAGAGGAGGAGGAAACTTTCTCCAGACCATTACACTCATGGTAACTGCTCGAAGACCGTCCACAGGACTTTCGATTCCACAGATTTAACGAGCTCATGTACTCGATGGGTCTATGACGGCATTAGAAATCGAACCTATTCCAAACGAAAGGCTGATGTCCCAACCACTAGGCTACCAGGGCTGTTCATCTATTTTATATAACTAATAGTAACATAATTTTCCAAGTTAACAATCTGCCTTTTCTTTTACTCGAAACCGTTTGTGCATAGTATAAGGAATGAACTGTGGAAAATTTTAATAAATAATTTATCCTCCAGACATAATGTGTTGGACATTATCAAAATGTCATTTTGTACATAAAATCCTCCATCGGCAGAACTCCTGTAAATATGGAAGATTGTAAAGGCAATATGGTTAAATATTTTCACTGAGAATCTTCAACAATTGAATCAAAGTCTATTTTATGGATTTAATGGAAGTTTCCCAAAATGTAGTGTTAAATTATCCAAAATCTAGTGCTAGAAGCAGCTAGTTATAAATTAATGACCCTAAATTTAATTAAATTATTGATATATTTATATATGCATTAATACAATTCATTTGGGAAAGTGTTTGCATCATAAGCTCTGAATTTACACACACACAAAGCATTTTTAGTGAAAACACATATTTAGTTGATATTGAAATACTGAATTCTTCAAAAAAATATTTATGTAAATTACTTTCAAAATATTAAGAAATCATTCATATTCCTAACATTGTATTCTTTGTAATGTATTCTTAATAATTGATGAATATATATTTTCTATCTTTATTTTTCACTCAAAAGCTTTCAGCTGACTGTCTTCTTTTGTGAGATTTAATTTTGCACAGCTCTGTAGTTATATATATTTATATTGTATAATAAATAATTTTACTGTGGAAATACGTGTTGCGTATTGATGAAATATCTAAAAAATGTAACACATTTTCAAAAATATTATACTCGCTAATAATTTATTGTAATTGAACTAAACCACAAACTCAAATTTCAGAAATTTTCGCACAGACTGATCGTATTTTGTAAATTCATGTAATTTAATCCTGTTCAGAAATACAAGGGGAAAAAGTGATGAAAATTTACAGTTTCCCATCCAGTGGTTATACCATCTTCACTCAGAAACCTAAAGGAACGAAAAACACATGCAAAGAGAAAGGAGCGTCGATGCCCTAAACAGGATTCGAACCCGGAACCTACTGTTTCAAAGGTTGTGACGCTAATTCCTGTATCATCGGTCGACACAAAGGAAACATATAATGATGAATTTTAAATTACCAAGGATACAGAGGAAGACAAAGCTTCATCATTTACTACTATTTATATAAAATAACGAAATCAGCATCTGATTTGGAGTAATTTACACAAAGTTTAACAATATTTCAGAGGAGAAATATTAAGTGCAAAAGCATGACAGTTTTTTTTGACATTGATCGTATCCACTCAAACAAGTGATATATTAATGTGTCCGGATTGGGCGCTCCGTGGCTGAGTGGTCTAAAGCATCACCGCTAATCGCTTGAGAGCGTAGGAGTGTGGGTTCGATTCCCACCGTGGCCCTGGGTGTTTTCTTCGTTATTCTTCTGTGGTTGTACATCTGTCATTGTGATATTTGTCCTATTATCGACGAAGACTTACAAGCGGATCTCAAGAATCAAGCATACAAGTCTGAATATATGTTATGTAATAAAATAAATAAATAAATGTGTCCGGATTGAATTTGCCATCTTCCAGATCTCTCTCTCTCTCTTATATATATATATATATATATATATATATATATATATATATATATTATATATATATATATATATATATATATATATATATATATATATATATATATATATATAGGGTGTCCCAAAACGTCCGCATAAACTCTCTGTACAGATAGATTCTCGTTGGGAGTACATAAAAGCTGCCCAAAGAAGTGTTCCTGTACGATCAATTGTTTACGAGAAAAATACGAAAAACAAAGTATGACGTCACTTAAGGTGCAAGAAAAAAAAACACTTTATTGGACATATCAACAACAGTATTTGCATATCTTTCCTGATAATAATGTTTAAAGCGTTCGCCGAGCTGGCAGCCGAATGGTTAGCGCTCTTGCCTTCGGTTCAACAGTTCGTGGGTTCGAATCCCACCTTGGGCATGGATGTTTGTAGTGGTTCGGAATACACTTTAAGCCGTAAGTCCCGGTCTAATTAGCCCTCGTGTGCAAAAGATGACCGTTGAGCGACAAACAAACAAACAATAAAGCGTTCGCCGCACATATTGGGTAATGCATGCGCGTGCGCCATGGAATGTTTTAAGGCGTCGTTAAACTGGTATTTAAAAGGCTGCATCCTGCAGCTTCCGGTAGTCTTCGTATGGTGGACAGGTATTCCATTCGTGACTACTACGACATGTACTTGATGTAAGGCCGATGTAATGGAAATGTCTTTGGTTCCAGCATGATGGGGCTCCGGCGCATTTCTGTGCTCCTGTACGTGATTGGCTGGAAACGGAATTTCCCGGCCGCTGGATCGGAAGTGAGGGTCCGGTTCTGTGCCCGCCAGATCTTAAGCCGTTGGATTTTTTCCTAAGAGACCATCTCAAGAAACTGGTGTATCGAGACATAGTGCCAACACCAATGGACTCAGTTGCTTGTCTGCACGCTGCTTATACTTCGGTGAACCCCGCGATGCTGCAACTTGTGATGACAGCCATTCCACGGCGTGCTCAAGACTGCCTCGACATTCAAGGCGGACACTTTGAACATCTGCTTTAAATTGTGCATATATTGCTGTTCATATGTACAATAAAGTGTTTTTTCCGGAAGTGACGCCATACTTTGTTTTTTTCGTATTTTTCTCGTAAACTATGGATCGTACAGGAACACTTCTTTGGGCAGTTTTTATGTTCTCCTAACGAGGAATCTAGCTGTGCGGAGTTTATGCGGTCGTTTTGGGACACCCTGTATAATTTTCGTCAGAGAATGAATGAATTTTTATATAAAAATACTTAAGTTGAAATGAATATTTATTGAACATTGAGCAGTTGAAAAACATGATTGTAAATAAAATTCTTTTTATATGTTAATAATCTAAAATTGTATTACCGATCATTTTTATCTTGAAATAATCATTTGACAACTGCAGTTATGTTTCCTGTATAAGACTATAAATTGACATGCTTTCTTATCAATTACCAGTCTCACTTAAAAATTAGAAAAAGGTGTTTCTTTAATCAGTTTAAATAAATAGGTTCACTTGTTACATAACAATTAATAAACTTAACTATTATTTGCCTTTTTGAGCAATATAATGTCAACATTTTTTGTTGCACTCAATTAAAAAACTTTCAAACTTTAAAGAATTTATTTTAGCAAATGCTTTGCACAATATTTGCAGTTACATGGTCTAAAATTTTATACATTTATAAATTTTAACTTTTTGCATATTTTTTGAATTAAATTTATATTGATATATGTATTTTTTTAAATTTTTATTATATTTTTATGTAAAGCAATTATTGTTGACAAGGATAAGCCTATAAACTTTATAAAGCAGCACAAGCGTGAATATAATCATTTCTCTGTAAAGCTTTAAAATGTGTGTTAATAATTGTTTCCTTTAAGGCCTGGTTTTTTTTAAGAAAAACTTAAATTTATAAGGAAAAATAAATTTTTGTTATTGAATTGAAACACCACGCGGTTTAATTCAAACAATTTACGAAAGTAAACTCCTTTTCAAAATTAAAGAATTATTCAATTTCTAGGCATTTTATGGCTCCTTCTCAGTCAACTCTAAATGGTTTTTTTCTGTATTTGTTATTGTCTATTATATAATTTCGCGCGAAAGAATTTACACATTAAAACGATATCCAATAGAATAAAATTTAAAAATATGTATGAGAAAATTTAGAAATTACTATATTTTTTAACACATCTGTTAGAACAGGTGACACAGAGTTTTGCTATTGCTTTATCACGTGCTTTTTTGAAAATTCAACTATCATTTGTACATGAAGTATCTTATAAGACACAATTAGATGATGTGTATTAACAAATTACTACTTCCTCAGTCTAAACAATTTCGAAACATTTGTACATTGAAGGAATACAATTTACTTCAAGTGATCGATATAGTTAGGCTAATTTTCAATTTATTATAAAAAAAATCTAATTTCTACAAATATAACAACTAATCTTCTTTTTAGCGACTAGGTTTCCACTTTGCCGAATTTAGAGGAAGAATATAAAAACAGATTTTATTGGTAATCATTATTTACATTTTTGTTTGATATAATTACATTCCCTTACATTAATTAAAAAATTGCCGTTGCAAGGCATCAGCTTTGCGAGGGACTAAGGAAAAATGGTGTCTACCGGAACTTAACCCTGACCGTGGTATCACCTTTACCATCAGCAGAAGGCGGACTGGGCGCATGAGGGGTATGAAAATCATGCCCTAGATCTAGAACCTACGCAGAATGCAGGAATTGAACAGGAATTCCATTAGATCTGAGGCATCTCTTCCATTGCATCTCTGTTGCCTCGACCCTCTTCAGCATCGAGACCAACTGCTGCCATGACACCTTCTATACCGATGACTCTCTTCAGCTTGAAAATGATCTCTTCAATTGCATCTCTGTTGACTCGACCCTCTTCAGCATCGAGACCAACTGCTGCCATGACACCTTCTATACCGATGACTCTCTTCAGCTTGAAAATGATCTCTTCAATTGCATCTCTGTTGACTCGACCCTCTTCAGCATCGAG
Organism: Latrodectus hesperus; assembly: GCA_037975125.1. Lineage (NCBI taxonomy): Eukaryota > Metazoa > Arthropoda > Arachnida > Araneae > Theridiidae > Latrodectus > Latrodectus hesperus. Next base: position 55,698 of record JAJQOW010000535.1, read on the forward strand.
ACCAACTGCTGCCATGACACCTTCTATACCGATGACTCTCTTCAGCTTGAAAATGATCTCTTCAATTGCATCTCTGTTGACTCGACCCTCTTCAGCATCGAGACCAACTGCTGCCATGACACCTTCTATACCGATGACTCTCTTCAGCTTGAAAATGATCTCTTCAATTGCATCTCTGTTGACTCGACCCTCTTCAGCATCGAGACCAACTGCTGCCATGACACCTTCTATACCGATGACTCTCTTCAGCTTGAAAATGATCTCTTCAATTGCATCTCTGTTGACTCGACCCTCTTCAGCATCGAGACCAACTGCTGCCATGACACCTTCTATACCGATGACTCTCTTCAGCTTGAAAATGATCTCTTCAATTGCATCTCTGTTGACTCGACCCTCTTCAGCATCGAGACCAACTGCTGCCATGACACCTTCTATACCGAAAAAGCTGAAGATGTGACCAGGGCAGTGCTCTATTCCTTTGATTCCATATGACTTGTCTTTTTTTTAAAACTTTTTTTTCTTTTTTTTCTCTTTGTACTTGTCACACGACAACAACAATTAAATAATTTGTCTGTACTAATCTGTTTTGCAAGCAAGTACGGACACATAAGACAGCAAAATATTTTTAAGCGAAAGATTAACATATGTGCTCACATACACTTTCTTTTTTTTTACATTAAAAACCTCACCAAATTTGGAGCATAAAGTTTTTCGTAAAAATATATACAGGTTACACAAAGGAAACATACAATTATAAATTCTCAAAATAATTTCCAAAATTAAAAAAAAAAACCATTTGTCAGCATTCGTGATATATTTGATCTTCACTGTACTCTAATTTTTATAGCTATATTGTTTTACATTTTGATATATTTAAGGAATTAAATAATAAATCTATATAATGTAATCCTGTAAGCGCCTGTGCACGTTAAAATTTTCGTAGACTTCAGTGTCCAATAGGAGAATTCCAGCTCACACAGATGTCGGTGACGTCATTTAATGGAAGTTCATAATTACGAGGTTTTCGAACGAGTGTAAGCTTTAATGGGTAGAAATAAGCAGCCGAAATCGTAGTGCAATAATAAATATCTGGTATATAAAAGGATCGTAAATGCTTTCTATACTGAAAATATTTTGTGTTTCAATATTTTCAAATAACTTCTTTATTTTTGGTGTATCTGTTCACGCATCTCGCATTAATTTCAAATATCGATATTTGTAAATACATTCTAAATTTTACACTTATGAAACAATAGAATTGTGTAATTATTTCAAAATATACCTTTAATAACCGAAAATGAATTTAATACTACATCAATTTAAATACTCAAAATGTACCTAGTTTACTTAAAATATCAAATTAAAATTATATTTATAGGAAATAAAAATCAGGAATGTTTGATACATTCGCATTAAAATGATTTATGATAAAAAAAATTTATTTTTCATTTCTCAAATAATTTATTTCTGAGATGAATCTTACCAACTTGCTCCTAACAAGTTTTCTCAATTTTGCTGAAAGTGTGAAATACAAACATTTTAGCAAATGCTATAGGAGAAATAGCGCAGATATTCTCCACTTGGATGCGGTCCCAATATATCGCCAATTGATGAAAATAGTCAAATTTCTGCATTCAAATGCAAAAGTTGCACCAAATATTATATGAAGAAAGCTAAACTTGTTTGAATATCAAATTTTAATTAGTTCTTCCATCATAATCATTCAAAAAAATGATTAAATCATGAAAAGTGTAAATTATACATTATCAATCGAATTTTATTTTGACAATTATTAGTATTTACAAAATTATTCGACTACTGAAATGGCAACATAGATGGATATGTGGTATTGTTTATTATTTTTCAAGAAACGACTTCTATTAATTAGTTGATAATGAATGATAAAAGTGCACCCATAGCATTTATTCCATGATTCGGTAAAAATATATTTGAGGGTGCCCCTTGGCGAGATTGGGGATTTTATTTTTGGCGCCAATCCTGTTCGCGCGGAACGCTGTGCAAACAGTAAAGGCGGCCAAAACACAATGAAATTTCAAAAATAATGCAGTAAGCACATAAAAAAAATAAAAAAATGTACTCACTTTATTTTGCTGGAGTATCCTCACTTTGAAGTACACAGAATTCTCTAATAGCACCTACAGATATTGCTTAAATTTATCCTGAGAAGAAAACCAATCAGAACCGTGAATGGATTTCAGAATAACGTTTAGGATTACCATAAATAGAACAACATCGCCCAGCTTGGCGAGAATTTAAGGGGCAACCTCAAGTATAGTCTAACCCAAAGTTCTACTGTTTTATATTTTAAAATGTATATGGATTATTTATTGAATATATAAAAGATAAATTCAATAATCAGAAACATTTAATATCGAAAACTGAACGGTGTTTTTCGCAGAAAGATTTCTATGCTTCAACTTGTTGGTTTTCGGAACTTTATTGGCTTAGAATAATCTATAGAAACATGCATTTTTAATTTCCCTTTTTACTATAAATTAATTAAAAATCCACTATTACACAACTCCTATTTACTATCTATTTCAAGTATAAGTTAATTACAATCTAATTCCATTTGTAATTAAATTATAACTCACTGATGTCAATGTCATAATGAACTTTCTAACTAGATATTAATATTAAACAATAAATAGAAGCTCGTAGTTTCTTTAACAATGTGCAATGCATCTTTGTCAAAAGATTTGAGGTAAGCCACACACAGTACAACCTGTTATCATTATTTTATATCAATTCAATTTTTACTCCAAAAAGCACAATGCTCCAATTAAGTCTATATTTGAAACCAGTTCTAGCATATAACTAGACATAATTGATCAAAATGCGTGTTTTATGGAATTGGAACTCACATTTTTAAATCAATTAATAAAATTTATTTGAGACGGGATTACATAAATTTCTTGAACACATCGAAAGCGTTTTGAATGAATTTAATTTTCAGCAAGATTAAAAATACTAAATTAAATGCATATTTTGAATTTAATATTAGTAATTTTAAACAAGAAATGAACATATCAAGTTTGAAATATTTTTGACTTAATGTATATTTTAAAAAAGTATATATCCATTAGGATTAGACAACACTCATTATATATTTTTTTATTTTCTTCATAGTTAAGTAGTTTCAGTTTTATTTTATTTTAATCTTAGGAAGAATTATTATACTTTTTTTGTAAGCGAATTCAATTAAATGTCACGATACAAACGCAATTTTAAATGGTCAGCAATATGATAGGTATTATGGTGATGTTCTCAGAATAGTTTAAAAAATACAAGAGGAGGAAAAAAATCTGGATATTTTTAAATTACAATAAAATATATTTTCAATTTCATGAAAAGGGAAATACATTAACAGTTTTTATTAATATTAGATAAATATCACTAACTTAAAAAGGAATTTTCAAACATTAAAATGAAGTATGATAAAATATATAAATAAAGAGAAAGTTATAAATCTTAAAATAAAATTAATAATCCCACTTAATTTTATAAGAAATATAAGAGGTATATAATAAATTTTAAAGTAATGAAATGCTTATAATGTAATCACTCTAATTTTCTACTTAAAATTACAGATATTTCGATAGTTTACGAAATAAAAGAGAACATACACAGTATTGCAATATTCTTAAAGATGTACTCAATCTACACATATTCAATTTTTTCATTTAATTAATTTCCTGTAGGGAATCTTAAATTTCCACCACATTTTCAATTGGTTTATTTAGTTTATTAATATTTTAAAAGCCATTTTTTAGTCTTTGGATTGCAATTGAATCCGAAGTTTCGATTTATGGTGTCTTTCTAGTGTGTTTCAATAAATATCTGCACCCGAGTTTAATTTGTACTCACGAATTTTTTAACTCAAAATCTAATCTCTATTATTTCGGCAGTAACACTGGTGGTTTTAACAATTATTGAAATATGCTTCATGTTTGTATATATTTAAATGAAATAGTTGTATAAACTTAAAAAAACAGAGTAGAATGAATAAATAAGCATAAATTTTTTTCAAATAAAGAAACTAGTTATTTTTAGTATTTTTAAATTAATAAATGCAAACTGTTCCTATAAATCCCATTTAACAAACATGAAAAAATTTTGTTTTATATATTTTCCTTGAATTAATTTGTTATTGATTGTTGTGATCTTAGATGAAATTCCACAGTTCAAATTGGACACCTTACAAATTCTAAAATCAGAGACAATGTCTAATCGTCAACTATTTAAAGATATAAGGCGTTTCTGCAGAAACCAAATCAATTAATAGAAAGATATCTTTTTTCTAAATATGTATTTCTGTTGTTTTTATGTAATTAATTAAATAAAGTACTATTAAAGAGCATTTAATAAATGTAAATATTGGATTGTAATCAATATTATTTTAATATTATACTATAAAAATAACTAAAGTAACTATATATAAGTATAATTTAATCAAAAATTATTATATGATTATTTTGAGATTTACTCTACTTAATAAATCAAGCTACCATTCATTAAATCAAAATTTATTACTCTGTAAATTGTAATGAAATCACATTTAGGGAATTGCTATTTCAAAATATATCACGTTGGTTAAATCTCAGATTTATGCATATTCTATGCAAATTATAATTTGTTTCTCATTCACAAAACTCAAGCCGCCCAACTTGTCTAGTGGTCAGCGTGCCTGACTGCGGATAAGGAGGTCCTGGGTTCGAATCCCTGTTCGGGCATGGATATACTTTCTCTCTCTATCTATCTATCCTGTCTTTGTCCTTTCCTTGTATGAATGAGGTGTGAATGGTTGCCTACCCTATAAACGGGTACCTATGGCAGGTGTGTAGAGCAAAGTCGTACTTTCACCTTCATGGTGCTCTGATTAAAACGAAAGACGCTCCCAATTGATTTAAATTCGCATATCAGGGGGCATAGCGAACTTGGCTTGTCCAAGTGTCATCAGTAACAACAACAAAACTCAAAATTTACATCTGAAAGCTGGAATGCATATTTTTGATATGTTATTTCGAGTTACTCAAATATTTTCAAGTATGTTATTTTATTCCTCTGGAACATTTTTTAAAGTATTCACTAATTAAAAAAAATTAAGAATTTCATGAACTCCTTTAAATAAATTTTTTTTGTTATTTACGCATTTCTTTATAAATACATGAAATTATCTTTGCCAGTTCATCTATTAATCTATAACATGGTACAAATACTTTCTTCTAAGAATCTAGAAATGGAATTGTATCCCCGAGACTTAACACAGAAATTTTCGGATTAACACTCTACCTGATTATCTTTTTTTAATTATATTTTTAAATTATATTTAATAATATAAAGTTGCGAATGGCAACAGTTTTTTTATAATGCTTAATTTTTTATGTAGTAAGAAATGTTTTTTTATTTACTTTTTATTACTGGGGTTACTTTTATAATAAGTATTATTTACCCCATTCTGTACATTATTTTGGGATTTCAAGCAGTTTTAAAACGATAAATAAACAGTTCTGTGTTATTGTAACTTAAAGAGTTTGAACTATTCATTACAACAACAAGAATTTTAATATTTTCTGATGTTCAAGATTAAACGAGACAGCCACCCAATTTGTCTAGAGGTCAGTGTGCCTGACTGCAGATAAGGAGGTCCTGGGTTCGAATCCCGGATCGGGCAAGGATGTACTTTCTCTCTCTATCTATCCTGTCTTTGTCCTTTCCTTGTATGAATGAGGTGTGAATGGTTGCCTACCCTATAAACGGGTCCCTATGTGTGTACTGAGGAAGTCGGACTCCACACCTAAATATGGTTCAGTTGGAAAAGTAGAGCAGCGCACCCCATATTGGCCGCCTGGCTGGCATACGACAACAACAACAGGAACAAGCGGAAAATTAATTGTATTTAAATATAGTATATTGTTTATAGATTACATTTTGGCTTTAAAAGTTATTATATCCAACTAATAAATATTTTAAAATGCATACCACATTCACCCCAGAAGCCATACCCAAACTGTCCGCAAAAAACTTTTCTCAGAATACAAAAGATATCCTTTGGAACCACACAAACCATATTATTTAAAATATACATAACTGAAAAATATTCAAGATGTATTTTTGGACAATGAAATGAATGGATTTTCCTATTAAAGATGCCATATTGTTCCAAAAGATTTATAGAATTATTTCTATAAATAAATACTAAGACATGGTTTTGACTTTATTTAGTTATTAAATTTCATATTTCGCCTTGAATTATAAAACTCATTGTTAACTTTAATATACTCGTATAATGTAAATAATATGTGTTTGAGCATAAATTTTCAAAGTAGTATGCGAAATTTTTTACCGATATATAAAACTTTTAAAAATTCTTATGCTCACCAGAGAAAAATATTTAAATATCTATGAAAATGTGAATGTTAATGATATTTTTCATTTCTTATAACACATTCTGCAAAAATAATAATTTTTTCACTCGCACACAAAAAAGCAGAATATTATTACAGTTGGTTAATTGAACTAATATAACAACTAAATTTAACTATTTTACTCCAAAACTAACTAATATAAAACATAATTAAATGTGAATCGATATGTACTTGTACACATGTTAAAGTGAGATATATATTTAAGGTATACTAGAAATCGCAATTATAATTAAAAATAATAAAATTGTGTTAAAAAATCAAAATCAAAATGCAAAATAATAAGTTATAAAGAGGAGTATAAAACGTCCCACCCTTTTTATGAACAAATTATTGATGGTTATTGGTTAATTAGCACTTGTACTTTATTTCTTAAGTACAAGTACTTACTTCTTAAGTGTGATTGTACTTAATTACTTAAGTACAATTACAATTTTAAGTACTTCCATCAGTTCCTCAATCCATCCATACATACATTAATCCCTCCATTTAATCATTTATCCATCCCTTCATCCATACATCCATTCATCCTTTAAACTTTAAACAATTTTAATGTTTTTACGATATTTTGAAAGAGTAAGTTAAATTATTGCACATTATAAAATTATTGTCCACCATTTAAGAAAAGTCCACCAGGAAAGCAAATATGCAGTGGATGAGTAAAAAAAAAATTAATGTTGTCGTTTTGTTTACAAATATTGCATTTATTAATTTAGAATTCTATTAATGAAATTTCTAAAAATTTATATCGTCCTTGCCGATTTGAGCTAAGCATAAAGTGGTTGTCTGGTCTTTTTCATTTTGCCATTTCTTCTATTCTATTGACAACATGATAAAGGTTTTCATCAATGGAAAACGGCGCGTGGCTTCTGAAACCGATGATTTGGGTTTTTTTTATAAGAAATCATTTTGTTAACAAAATGAACTTCGACAATGTTCTCAGATATTTGATAGTGAATATCACCTTGTTTGCTGCGTCGACGACGTCGGATTTATAGCGCCTTCTCAAGACGATGTGACGCAGATAAAACGTTATTTGACGTCATAAACCCAATAAGAATTTTAATTAAGTGGCGTAGTCATAATCTCATATGAGAAACGAAAAAAAAAAAAAAAAAAAAAAAAAAAAAAAAAAAAAAAAAAAAAAACACTGGAACTAGTAGGATATTGACGAACCCCCATTGATGAATTTTGCGACTTTCTTTCATCGCCAAGCAATTTTAACGCTGTTGCTACTTAAAAAAAACCGTATATATTACACAAAAATGGCGTAAAACATGAGAAAAAATCGAATCTAGCAACAAAAAAATTTAAATTGCTAACAAGAAAAGTAAAATCGGAAACACTGTAATTAAAACAAAGGACGGCAGATTTGGCGAGAAATCTCTTGGGTATTTGTTGTTGTTGTTACTAATGACACTTGGACAAGCCAAGTTCGCTATGCCTTGGCTATGCGAATTTAAGTCAATTGGGAGTGTCTTTCGTTTTAATCAGAGCACCATGAAGGTGAAAGTACGACTTTGCTCTACACACATGCCATAGGGACCCGTTTATAGGGTAGGCAACCATTCACACCTCATTCATACAAGGAAAGGGCAAAGACAGGATAGATAGAGAGAGAAAGTATATCCATGCCCGAACCGGGATTCGAACCCAGGACCTCCTTATCCGCTGTCAACCACGCTGACCACTAGACAAGCTGGGCGGCGGGTATTTGTGGTTGGGTATAAGTATGATACACTTATACCCAACTACTTTATGTTATACATGTATAATATAAACTTAACAACAGCTTTTAGCAGCTATGTTACCTACTATGGAGGTGTGTCTAAATAATAATAATAAACAATTAATATGTCAAAGATAAATATGATCATAAGCAGGATTGGATATTATTCTAATATATTTTAATTAATTACTTTCTGTGTACGTAAGTTTATCTTTTCGTACAAAAATTCATGATATTGTGGTAAGATAAATGAAAAATAATTTTTTTTCTTTTCGTATATATTTTTGTATTGTTATAATCACGTTTATATTGTACCTTACTGGATTTTTCCACATATTATGTATAATATCTTATTTCTTGTTATTTCATTTTTAGATTTTAAATCAATGTGAACATATTTCTCGTATGTATGCTGTATTTGTGAACAAAAATTAGAAGCATTGGACAACTATCATTAATAGTAATAGTTTTTGATTGAATAAAAAGAAAAGCATTTATAAGTTTAAAAGCAACCAAAATTCGAGTTATTAATTATAAATTGCTCTTTATCAAGAAATATAGTTTCCTCTGTTTTAATTAAAATATTTCAATAGAGATTTATGATTCAAAATATTTTACGTAGAAATAGTGTTCTTTTATTTTTAAATTGAAACATTGATCGCTCTTTTGCATCTTGAAATATCAATGCTAATTTTGCAAATTATGTAGTAGTAAAATATTTTATCAGAATTGTGTTGTTTGTAACTTATAAGATATACAGCAAGTTTAGGAATTTTCTTAAAAAGAAGTCAATTGGTCTGGAAATAGTTCGACATTTTTGTTACTAATGACACTTGGACAAGCCAAGATCGCTATGCCTTGGCTATTTGCGAATTTAAGTCAATTGGGAGCGTCTTTCGTTTAATCAGAGCACCATGAAGGTGAAAGTATGACTTTTGCTCTTCAAATCCTCCGATAGATGGCAGCACCAGAGGATCTACTCCCTCAATTTTGGCATTGATCTGAAGGGGAAGTAAATTTCTCCAGACCATTGCACCCATGGTAACTGCTCAACGACCGATCACAGCACTTTCGATTCCACAGATTTAATGAGCACGTATATCGCATGTACTCGGTGGGTCTTTGGCGGCTTTTGGGAATCGAACCCGACCCTTCCAGATGGAAGGCAAATACCCTAACCACTAGGCTACCACGGCCTCTCGACATTTTTAATGCATCTAAAAATGCAACTATACATTTTGTATAGCGATAAGAAAAAAATCTTTAACAGCATATCTGTTATTGTTTAGCGTTGCATGACACTGGTTATAATTTTCCTTTCTTGCATAATCATATAATACAATGCTCTGACATAATCATATAAAAAGAAAAAAAGTCGTGTGTGTTGATATTGCAATTTTAATAGTAAAATGATGAATGCACAATAGGTTAGCATCTGCTACTAATGGTGATTAGTTTTTTTCTTTTAAATCAATTGAAATATAAACACTTACTTTCCAGAAACAATTGTTTTAATAAACATAGGATTTCTCATAAATGATTCATTTAAAATATATGCTAGTCCACCCCAAAATACTTCCATTCATGTAATACATAAGCATATGTTGAAAGTTGCAGCTTTTTGGTTTAAAAATGATTAAGTTTTCATTTTTCTGAAACGAATGAAAGAAATTTAAATGTTTATTCCATGTTTTAACACGCTCTAATTTAATGTTAGGTGAAAATATTACTTCTTTGTTAATAACGGCATTATAATGATATATAATAATAGTATCCCTTTTTGAGTAATAATTTCATACCTTAAAGGTAGGACGGTTTTGAAAAATTTTACTTTCTAATGATAATTGATATTTATTTTTTCTGTTTTAAATACATTTATAAATAGAAACCCAGAACATAAGTAGCCAGCAGTTATTGAAAATGGATAATTGATGTTGTCGTGTGCCAGCTAAGCCATCAATATGGGGAGCGCTGTTCCACTTTTTCAACTGAACCCTATTTTGGTGTAGAGTCCGACTTCTTCAGTACACACATGCCATAGGGACCATTTTATAGGGTAGGCAACCATTCACACCTCATTCATACAAGGAAAGGAACAAAGACAGGATAGATAGAGAGAGAAAGCACATCCATGCCCGAACCGGGATTCGAACCCAGGACCTCCTTATCGCCAGGAACGCTGACCACTAGACAGGGCGGGCGGTGGCAATGGATAATTGATACATATATATATATATATATATATATATATATATATATATATATATATATATATATATATATATATATATATATATATATATATATATATATATATATATAAATAAATATATATATAAATAAATAAATAAATAAATAAATAAATAAATATATATATATATATATATATATATATATATATATATATATATATATATATATATATATATATATATATATATATATATAAGTACGAAAAAGGAGTAAGTTTAGGAATTCACATCATAGATATTTGCATGAATGTATGCATTTATATTTACCTAATATTTTTCATTTTTAATAACTCTAAATTTCTTTAATGTTAATTTCTTTTGGTGTTATAACATATGGTTAAAATTTGGAAACAAAAAAAAAAAGGGAATATCGAAATTTTTGCAACTAAAATGTAGTTAGATTGCGAAAAAGTATGTCTTGTTATTTTGTATCAGTGTTCTTTAATGTATCTTTATTGAAAAAAACAATATAGCCTTAGCTTTGGATTCAACTTTGCCAAGTGCTTAGTAATAAAAAAAAATCTCTTTCTTTGCCAACCAACACTTGGCAAAGAAATTTATTTTTATACAAACAATTTGAAAAATTGTAAACAATTTATAACCTATTTAATTATAAAATTAAAAAAATATATTTTTGGTCGAAAAATTGTGTAAACCATTTTTTTGTTTCCATAACTTCTACCTAAAGAAGTACATTGTTAAATTGAAAAATTTACCTTACACATCATTTTTAAGTTACTGTTAGTTACACATCAGTGTAATCAATGTTCATATAAATTTTCATGATTAGCTTTTGTTGTGTTGGAAAATCGGCATTGAACTATTGATTGCTTCTGGATGCATAATTACTGACTGTTATCGTCATAAACATTTTACTGAATAACAGTGATTTACCATAATTGGAAAAATTAAAAATTTATAATGATAGACACTGAAAATTTAAACTAATTACTTTAAAACCAAATTTCGTTTCATATATAAACGGTGCATTTTTAATTATTTTTTATATAAGGATTAGTTTACCAAATTTTTTCTTTAAAAAGTTTCATTGAAATGTATTGGAAATTTACAAAAGTGATGACCATAATCAATGAACAATTTATTAAAATGCTTTTATTAAAAATTTACTCTTTTATCACAAATGACATAGAATTCAGGTAATATTAAGTTTAATTTCAAAATTAAAGTTGTATTAAAAATCGAATCTCCTCAAAAATGAGAAAATCTTTACTGTTGTCTTTACTGAAATGTCTTAAGAATAAAATAACTTTTGATTCTTAAGAATTCCCTCCATAACTGTTGCAGTGAAAGCTATTAAGTGTAAATTATCCTTTTATTCTTAAAATATGGTAAAATGCAACAAACTACTTATATCAATACCGTACTGTAATTTTTAAATCAACGTTTAGTGTAAAAAATGAAGAAATTTAAATTTTAAAGTAAAATACTGAATATTTTTTCCCATAATTGTAATGTTATTTTTCTTCATTATTTTAAAATATACTGCATTATTTATTACGAAATATATTCTTTTTTTATTTATTGTCTAACTTAATATTTTAACTCGAAATGCGGTTCTTCTTTGTTCTCAGTTTTAAATTAGTATAAAAAATTGTTATGTCTAAAGACAATGTTTTATCATCCAAACATTGAATACAAAGCTAATGACGTAATCAGCATTTTTTGTGCAGCTTTTCATTGGCTGCTGTGAAGAACGGAGGATGAACTGCGCACGCATGCGTGGAAATTGTCGCCTGATAGTTTTCTTCATTTCTTCCGTGGGCTCAGTACTTCTGAAATTGAGATTTTCAAGCAAATCTAGTTTCATCAAACTGAACTTCGTAAGCAAGAACGTCGTTCCCTACTTTGAAATTAGGTATTTTTTGTTCTTAATCTTTTAAATTTAATTACAAAAATTGTAGTGAAATGCTTTCTTTTCTAATTGTTGTTTTCTTCAATATTAATAATTTAGTTTTATTTTCTGATAATAATAAAATTTTGATTACAATAACATACTTTATCTTCATATATAAACGGTAACAAGATTTTTAATTTACATCTACTAAAGCTCTTTTTTTAACTTTTAGAAAAGATAATCCTTTTTATTTTAGTGATAATTATTGTATAATAAAGTATGTACAGTGTTCCATTTTTTAAAGCTTTGTATATTTTTCGTATATTACATAATGTCCAGTTTACATTTTGTTGTAGTTTTGTTTATTTTGTTATCATTCTATTTTTTTAGTTGATAGAATTCAAACATTAAATACCGTAAGAAACGAAATAAATAATAGACATTAAAATAAGTTAATGAATCAATTATTAATTTAAAATATTATTTTCTAGTTCACAACATATTTAATTCTTCATTATAATTAACAATTTTATTGAATTTTTTGTCCTAAATAAGTTTAATATGGAAATTTTGAGAACTATATATTAAACTGAAAGTTAAAATTATGATATTAGTTCATCGCAATTAATTGTAATATTAATTTAATTAGATGCATAAAATTTCGAATTCAAAAATGAAATTAAATATTCCAATCATTTCTTTAATTAACGATTTCTTTTCTTATCAAAATTATTTCATTAATAATCGGTATGGAACTATAAAAGAAAAATAAAGAACCTATCATTCACACTAATTCGATATAGATGTTTGATGTGGACTAAGTAATAAATTAGCCATCCATTAATTTAATTACGGTTTTTATTAATCATTAAATAGTAAATAAATTATTCATTAAATGGTTTATACAAATGCAAAACATAGAAATTCAAACAAATAAAAAATACATAAAAAATAAAATAAATTTTTCGCTGTTTGCATCCATCAATAAGGGTAATTTCTCAGTAAATATTTCATCGTTCTTAAGTATAATCTGCTTAAAATGTTTTAAAAATTAATCTTAAGTTACAATTTGGAATTTAGTGAAAATTTCATTGTGCAATTTAAAAGGCAGCATAAGTATTATTTTTGTTTCAAAATTAAAAGTTTAAAACTATTTTGCATTTTTTAATTAAATTTAGATATTTACCTGAAAATACTAAGATTGGTGTTAATGCATATTTATAAATTAATGTTTTGAATATTTGAGGTTTTATCATTAAAAACAGCTGGAATGGCTTAACTTTTTATAATCGGAATTCATCAGAATATCACGATCTAAATTTTTATGGTGTTGAATTAAAAAAAAAGGTTAAATTAAAGCGTAGCCAAAAAGATAAATTTTAATCATTAATAGTGTATCAAATATAATACGTTATATAGTTAGAAATTAATTATTTTGTCATTCTTTTTGATGAAAAATTGAATTGAAAAATAATGAAAAATGAATATATATTTATTACTTTAATTATTTGCTTAAGTATGTGACGTTAAAAATTTACAACTATCTAAAACCCAAAATAAAGTTGTTTTTAAAATTTTACTTTGCTTAAAAAATAGTAGGAAATAGGCAATTATAATATAGTTTCATTGTTTTTTGTCATTTTTCCCAAGTGAACCTAAAAGTGCAATACTCTGAGTTTTTCATTGTGCAATAATAATTTAGTTAATTCATTGATTGATTTTATCATAATAATAAGAATTAGGAAGTTCAAAATAGAAATTTTTTAAGTGTGTTCAAGATTCTTATTCTGAACATTTATTCTGAAAAGTATAAAATTTGTTAGCATAGTAATTTATATTGCCAAAAAAATGCATGTCTTAAAATCAATGCATATATATATATATATATATATATATATATATATATATATATATATATATATATATATATAATTACATCTTTACTTAGTGTTCGAATGCAATTTCAATCACTAATTATTTCCACTTGTAATATTGTAAAGAAAAAGCATCTTGTGTGTGTAAAAACCGAGATTGTGACCGAATGGTTAGCGCTCTTTCCTTCGGTTCAACAGTTCATGGTTTCGAATCCCACCACGGCGTAGATATTTGTAGTGGTTCAGAATTCGTTTTAAATCGACACTGATTAATTAATCATTGTGTAAATAAAATAACCATGGAGTGACAAGCAAACATAACCAAATTCTTACTGTCAAAACTTACATTGAAATTTTTTTCTTAGAGAAGTTAAATTATTTCAAATTGAAAACCAAACCTTTATAAAAAATAGGCATTAATGTAAATGTAATTTGAATTTAATCTAGAAAGTTTGAAATTGGAAATTTTTGATCAAGATATAAATGATTAAGATGTAAATGATAATAGTTTTTTAATGAAATGATGATTCTCTTATCGTGTTACAACATTCTTTAGTTAATTTGTAGTTTTTTCTAAAGATTTCAAGTTTTAGACGTTCAATTTGTGTTAATGAGAAACAATTTGAAGAATGTGTTAATAAATTTTGTTAAAATGGTTAATAAACAATTGCAGGTTATAGTTTTAAATTTTATCTCATAACTATTTAAATTAAAATAAATATTGTAATTGTCATTCTTTGTATCATTAGTGAAATATTCCCATATATGAGTTAATAATGAAATTTTTTAAAGAACCTACTGTATAAAGACTTTTATTACAAAATTGTAACTTTCTTACTATCTCTAGACGGATATTAGAAATTTGACATATTTTAGATTTTTTTGAGAAAACTCGTTCAGAAATAATTGGCATTACAATTTTTGTTGTTCTTTTATTGATAGTAGCTGATGGTGTAAATATCCAGATCTTTTTATGCATCTGCGTTTCTATTTGTATTAAAAGTAAGTTTTTTGAATTCATCACAAATTTTTTACCGGACTCCAAACTGATATCTTTAATATTCAGATTTGCATTACCACATTTATAGGTTAAAAATCTAATATTTTCCAATTTTATCTTATTTAATTTACCTTAAATTTAAAAACTTAAGAGTGTATTTCTGTCATGTTTGAAAATTATGTGTGTGTGCTTTATTTCATATAATTGTTCATGTATATTAAATAAGTATTTCTGAGTAACTATTAAATCAAACACGAGGAATTTAATGAGTGGAAATCTTCTCATGTTTAGTTTTGACGCGAAATTAAAAATACAGTAAATATTTTCCAAAGTTATTTATTATCCAAAGTTATTTATTAACTTTGGAAAATATTCAAAGTTATTTTCCAAAGTTAATGTTGACTTTTTGTACTCGCGCGCTTACAAACTCTCTTAATTTTCAGCTTAGAAAAATAATGTAATTGGTATAAAACTTTTTGAGAAAAACAATATTTCTAATTTTCAATTAGAATTTTTTTAGAAATGAAATTTTATTTTGGAGATGTGTTTTGATCTTAAATGAAGCAATACATTTGCTAAAATGGGAATTTTGCCTGATTTCATCCAAAGATAATTTATTAATTATATATTTTTATTAACTTTTGCTGTAACAAGTGGTTAGTAATTTATTCACAGATCAACTATTTTGGCAAATTTTTTTCTAAATGATTTTGTGATAAATTTTGCAGATATTTTTCTCACATACTTAGTATCTAGGTAAAATAGAATTAATTTCTACCATTAGCTTGTCTATGGTGCTCCATGTCTCTGCGGACTGCAGAAGCTCTGTAACTCTTTCCTTTTACAGTAAGTTCAGTTCAAGCTTGTATATCACGCTTCGCCAGTGGTCACCTAAGGAACCTCAAAGAATTAGCAGAGTCAATAGACTTTTAGTCTGTGCACAAAATGTAAAGCTGAATAGACATCGCATGAGCATATCTTGAGCTGCTTGAATTTGATTTGGAAAAGTCTTTTCCAAAGCCCTTTATGTTTTTTAATTTCCTGACTTTTGGAGTTGGTCTAGTATTGAAAATGGATCATCTGGGATTAGCAACTACAACAACACTTTTTGTTGTCTTTTATTGATAGTAGCTAATGGAGTATAAATATCCAGATCTTTTTATGTATCTGCATTTCTATTTGTGTTAAAATAAGGTTTGCATTTTTCACAAATTTTTACCCATCTGCAAACTGATATCTTTAATATTCAGTTTTACATAACCACATTTATAAGTTAAAAATCTAATATTTTCAAATTTTAGCTTATTTAATTGACCTTAAATTAAGAAACTTAAGAATGTATTTCAGTCATGTTTAGAGATGTGTGTGTGTACTTCATTATATATATATATATATATATATATATATATATATGTGTTCGTTTATATTAAATGAGCATTTCTGAGTAACTATAAAATCAAAGACAAGAGGAATTTATTGAGTGAAAAATCTTCTCATGTTTAGTTTTGATTCGAAATTAAAAATTCAGAAAATGTTTTAATAAGTCCCTTTATGCTGACGTTTTATACTCACTTACAAAATGTGTTACTTTTCAGGTTAGGAAAATAATGTAATTGATGTAAAACTTTTTCAGAAAAAACAATGTTGTTAAGTTTCATTCAGAATTTCTTTTAGAAAGGAATTTCTTAATTTTGGGGAGATGTGTTTTGATCCCCAATAAAGCAATTCATTTGCTTAAATGGGAATTTTCGACTAGCTTCCATTCAAAGATAATTTATTGATTATATATTTTAATTAACTTTAGCTATAATAAGTGATAAATAATTTATTCCAAGATCTATTATTTTGATATATTTTTGTCTAAATCAATTTGCTATGATTCATGTAAATATTTTTCTCATACTTAGTATAAGTAAAAGAGAATTAATGTATTATAAATTTAAAACGTACTTAACTTCTCTGTTTTTATAAGCAAGGCTTTCCAGGTTATTTCATTAATAATATGATATCTTACATATTTTGAACTGTAATTTTAAAGTTTTACGGAAATTTGAAGTAACTGATTTTAAAGTGAAAAGCTTTAGTTATTGTGTTTAGCTATGTGAAGCATGTAAGAACACCATATATTTTTCGTATATTTAAATTAGTTTAACTAATTTAAACGTTTCAAAAACTATCGAATCGAAAAAATGTTTGACCAGTGCTATTGCTTAGGACCCGTGCCAATCAATTTCTATGAATTTTCAAATGAAAATATAACTAATCATTTTAATGCATGTTATTTAATGAAATCTATAAGCTATGTGTTAAACCATCTTGAGCGTCACTCAACGGGATTCAACAGAGATGTCCCTGATGTATTCAAACTCATGTGCTCCTGTAACGAATCTTGAGCATCACTCCACGTAGTCCCTGATGTGGAATCAAACCCGTGAGCTCATGCAACGACACTTGAGCTTCACTCCACGGGGTCCCTGATGTGAAATCAAACCCGTGAGCTCATGCAACGACACTTGAGCTTCACTCCACGGGGTCCCTGATGTGGAATCAAACCCGTGAGCTCATGCAACGACACTTGAGCTTCACTCCACGGGGTCCCTGATGTGGAATCAAACCCGTGAGCTCATGCAACGACACTTGAGCTTCACTCCACGGGGTCCCTGATGTGGAATCAAACCCGTGAGCTCATGCAACGACACTTGAGCTTCACTCCACGGGGTCCCTGATGTGGAATCAAACCCGTGAGCTCATGCAACGACACTTGAGCTTCACTCCACGGGGTCCCTGATGTGGAATCAAACCCGTGAGCTCATGCAACGACACTTGAGCTTCACTGCACAGGGTCCCTGATGTGGAATCAAACCCGTGAGCTCATGCAACGACACTTGAGCGTCACTGCACGGGGTCCCTGATGTGGAATCAAACCCGTGAGCTCATGCAACGACTCTTGAGCTTCACTCCACGGGGTCCCTGATGTGGAATCAAACCCGTGAGCTCATGCAACGACACTTGAGCGTCACTCCACGGGGTCCCTGATGTGGAATCAAACCCGTGAGCTCATGCAACGACACTTGAGCGTCACTCCACGGGGTCCCTGATGTGGAATCAAACCCGTGAGCTCATGCAACGACTCTTGAGCTTCACTCCACGGGGTCCCTGATGTGGAATCAAACCCGTGAGCTCATGCAACGACACTTGAGCGTCACTCCACGGGGTCCCTGATGTGGAATCAAACCCGTGAGCTCATGCAACGACTCTTGAGCTTCACTCCACGGGGTCCCTGATGTGGAATCAAACCCGTGAGCTCATGCAACGACACTTGAGCGTCACTCCACGGGGTCCCTGATGTGGAATCAAACCCGTGAGCTCATGCAACGACACTTGAGCGTCACTCCACGGGGTCCCTGATGTGGAATCAAACCCGTGAGCTCATGCAACGACTCTTGAGCTTCACTCCACGGGGTCCCTGATGTGGAATCAAACCCGTGAGCTCATGCAACGACACTTGAGCTTCACTCCACGGGGTCCCTGATGTGGAATCAAACCCGTGAGCTCATGCAACGACACTTGAGCGTCACTGCACGGGGTCCCTGATGTGGAATCAAACCCGTGAGCTCATGCAACGACACTTGAGCTTCACTCCACGGGGTCCCTGATGTGGAATCAAACCCGTGAGCTCATGCAACGACACTTGAGCTTCACTGCACAGGGTCCCTGATGTGGAATCAAACCCGTGAGCTCATGCAACGACACTTGAGCGTCACTGCACGGGGTCCCTGATGTGGAATCAAACCCGTGAGCTCATGCAACGACTCTTGAGCTTCACTCCACGGGGTCCCTGATGTGGAATCAAACCCGTGAGCTCATGCAACGACACTTGAGCATCACTCCACGGGGTCCCTGATGTGAAATCAAACCCCTGAGCTCAACACATGCGATTCACTCCACATGGTTCCTGATGTAAAAATCAAACCTGTGAGCTCATATAGCGATGTAGCTGAATTTCAATTAATAAAGTTCCTGAGTAGTTCAGAACTTTTAATTATGAAAAGAGGTTATTCCTATAAATTTTTTTCTTTTTCTTTAATATTTGTGCATTTGGTAGTTAGCTGTTTTCTTATACATTTTTGAGCATTTGTTATTCTAACTTATAAATCAACTTTACTTTATTTTTTAAGTATGTTTCTATTTTTGGTTTAAGAATAAGATAAAATGAATTAAAAATCCGAAAGTATTAATTTTCTGAAGGCTGAATTTTTATATTTAAAGAATAATATGTAATTTAACTACATCTCTACGAAATTTGTGTAAAATCAGATAATTTATTAAGCACGATGGAACCCCCACTAATTTGTTTCACAGTACCGTTTTAAAATAATCCTGGAAATCTCGTAAATGTTTATACTAAACTAACTGAAATCAGCAATAATCACAGACTCTGTGACTTTTAATTTCATGCTGTTGTGAGGATTTGGTTGAGGAGAACATTGATTTCGCGTACTTCAAAATTATTTATTTTTTACTGTGAAATCAATTAAATAATGTTAAAAATTATATTGTATTTAGAATTAGCCAATATATTGATTACTTTCGGTTTTAAAACATATAGAAAATCACTTAAAAATGAAATTATCCTTAAAAATTATTTTTTAAATTTATTATAGCACAATATGCACATGTGTCAGAATATTTGTTAATTTATATTTTTAAATGCTGAAGATTATTCATAAAAAAGTATTTATACAAAAAATTCTTTCCAAAAATTTAAGTTTTTTCGATACTTCGAATAACCAAAAAATTAATATATATAATCATAACCATTTGTATTTCTATTTAATTCAATATTACTTCATATATCGTACAGTTTTGTTATCTATCACAAAAGAAAAAGAATTACAAGTAAAAATTTTGCTGTTAAACTTTCTTCACTGAATTCAGATTAATGTAAATAAATGTATATACATAAGATAATTATGGGAAAACTTGTGAAGATGGCTTTATTGATTTTTATATGCAGTAAAAAATTTAATTCATGCGCATTTGTTATATAAACTTTAATCTTGATCTCTGATCTTTTAAATAAAAGTTGAGAATGATTGACAATTTTCAGTTTGATAATTAACATCCCAATCAATGCAACTAAAATTTTGAACAAAGAATTTGAAATAAAAGGAACTGGATAATCTATTGTCATTATTTTAATTTGATTTATCAAGTGTATTATATAGAAAATTAAATATTATGATTAATTTATGCATACTACGTAAGTTAACTAATAATTTTATAAAATGAGATAACCTAAAATATTTATTTATGATGTAATTGATAAAATAGAATGAACTTCATATTATATTGTTTTTGTTAATCAACATTTTTCCTATTATCGTTGCAATTTTATTTTTATTTATAAATTGACTTTCAACTGTAGCTATAAACTTTACTGTTTTCAGAAAACAGCCTTTGGTAAAATGCAAAACATTTTATATGCCGACCAACTTGTCTAGTGGTCAGCGTGCCTGACTACGGATAAGGAGGTCCTGCGTTCGAATCCCGGTTCTAGCATGGATGTACTTTCTCTCTCTGTCTATCCTGTCTTTGTTCTTTCCTTGTATGAATGAGGTGTGAAAGGTTGCCTACCCTATAAACGGGTACCTATGGCATGTGTGTAGAGCAAAGTCGTACTTTCACCTTCATGGTGCTCTGATTAAAACGAAAGACGCTCCCAATCGACTTAATTCGCATAGCATTGCGAGCTTGGCTTGTCCAAGTGCCATTAGTAAACAACAACATTTTATTATAGTATGTTCTTTATTTTATCTCAATAAATTCATATACCCTAATATCAAACTTTTAATTTAGTAGGACTAATTATAATGTTATTATTTTGTTATTATGGGTGTGATTTGAACCGGTAGCTATTGTAAACAGAGTTCAACATGTCTGCTTTGTCAGAGCACTTTTTGTGCGAAATACCCCGATACATCCAATGTTAATTCGTTTTTATTTGTTTGGGTCACTTACTTGATTTAAAGTGTTTAAGGATTTAATGAATCTTAAGTATGTATTTTCAACACCAGCGCAGACTTTCTGATATTGCAATTTGACGTTTAAGAAAAAATATATGTAATTCACACAATTTTACAATAGTTATACCCAATAAGTAAAAAATGAAATGGGTTGCTACGATCTTGTGATAAAACAACGCACTTCAGACGATAAGATTCCAGATTCCATCGCAGTCACCGTTGAGCTACAGGAGAGGCATGTTCTGTCACCACGTAGTGGACATTGTAATATCCTACTCTAAGGCATTTTAACACCGCTTAAACTGATTTCCACGTGGCCGTATATTATAATATAAATAAATAATATTGGGCCGTATTGTCATGTTGCTCTTACAGAAAACTCTCAAGTACCCACCTCGACAGACTTGCATGCAGAAGGTAGGAACTTAAAATCCATATCTTGCTGTTCCATCGTAGCTGGGATCAGAACCAAGAACTTTCCCTCTAAAAAGCACTGTGTGACTACGATTTGACTACGATGAGGCCGTATATATACTTATTTTGTACTGAAACCACTTTTAATGAAAAGATAATTATAATCTGTGAAAGGACAAAAATGATGGAAATGGGGTACCTGTGAGTACAGAATGATAAGACATTCAATGGGATTTCAATAGTTATCATTAGTCTGGATTTTCTATGGTTTGAACCTGTTAACAAGTTTTATAAAATCTTAGTTTGTGTGTGCAAGACGCATTTAATTGGATTTATGAATCACAATGTGTAGATTGCCTTTATTGTCATATTCTTTAAAATTTTCGGAAACTATTCCATAGTCTATCATCATCGTCTTTTCCAATATTTTCATGGATACGATATTGATGGGTATATATTCATCTTTAATGAAAATTTCGTATAACACTAAATATTTAGAGTTTTTTTCCAAAGGCGGGCACACTTGGGTGAATAACCTTATGCCACAACAAAGCCAGAAACTGCTACTCATTTGTCGTTACCCAGCGAGCACCTGTGAACCAAGTCACGGAGTCGAGTAGCGTTACCCGCGCCATACCACCACAAACCCGTTTATAGGGTGGGCCACATTCATACAACATAACAGAAGAAAGGACAGAGAAACACAGAAGGAAATAAACATCCATGCCCGAACCGGGATTTGAACCAGGGACCAACAGCTCAGGAGTCAGGAACGCTAACCACTCAGTCATCGGTCGGCATATTTAGAGTTACAGTTATTAATATTCTATCAGACACATTCACTGAAGAATAAAATACTCTCCAAAGACATGTTTTGAATTGTTTGAGTTTTGCTATTTATTTTAATAATAAATAAATTTCTTGAAAAATTCTCGAACAGTATAAGGAATTGAATGTGTGTGATGACTCAAGAAATTCATGCCGAGTATGATTTAATAATTTAGAACAGATTGTCTGGCTTTTAGCTTAAGACTTAAAATTTTAATATTTATAGGAGAGAGAAAAACTATATATTTATACCCCTTTTAAAAAAATTAAAAAACTCATCTATTTCTGAAAAAAAAATGCATATTCCATCCAAATCTTTAATTTTATGTAGGAAGTAATTTCATGGATATTACTCATGCCGTTAAACATGTCAGCCTTATTTATATTAATTATTTTCATATGATTTTTAAAGACATATAGATCTCACTGAATATTCTTGAAAGTTCTATCTAGGTATATATATATTGACATATATCACTAAAATTTCCCATCATATGTTGACATAATATCTGGATAAAAAATCCTTCGATCGTCGTTGGGTTATGGAGATACTAATAGAAACCAAATGATAAATCTTGGCTTGACAATACGTTGACACAATTCATCACCCAATATTGAGAAGCTTTTGGAAAATAACTCATTTAAATTTCACGTGTCATCATTGGAAATAACAAACTTTGATTAAATTATTTTGAAATTAAATCCCTCCCAAATTACTCATCACACGAATTAATTGTTAATTTCGTATACTGCGAATGCTTTTGTATCCGTTTATCATGTCCACGTATATTTTGATGAAAATTAAAGTTGTTACTTAAATATATCCGATTATATAACTTGATTTTCACACCAGATTCTTCCCAAACTTAAGATGAAAATCACGTGTTTTCATCTTCAATTTATTTGACGTCATTAAAAAAACACATTAATTCAATAATTTAAATAAAGAAATAATGTCTACTTTCTAAACTTCAGAGATAAATCAAAAAATATCCAAATATTGCTTCAGCAACCTATTTCCAGTGAGTAGCATTTTCACCAAAATCCCATGAATTTGACGCAATTTTTACTGCCAAAAAGGCCTGAAATTTATCGACAATTTCGACAATTTATCGTAAATTTCTATTTTAATGACATTTAATGTCATTAAAATAGAAATTTACCAAACAAATTTTTTAAAGTGCTTGCGAATAATGGTACTATGAACACCCCTAGTTATGTCCTCATTGATGGTAAACACAACACTGACATTGCTTCTAAAAATTCAAGCAAAATAATAGCTGACATTTCTCTAACAGTAAAAGATGCAAACGTGTCACCAAAAAAAAATTCCTTTTTATTCTTTGGTAAATTATATTAGATTTATAAAATAACAATAAATTTGAAGTAAGCAATTCACAATCTCATTAAAAACCAAACTTCACTCCATATATGAAGAAAATTCTTAAGAATCATTTTGTATAAAACATACACATGTTGCTCTCAAGCTACATTTATTTTCTGATTGATACCTTTTGTGTGTTTGTTGGCAGTGTTCAAACAAACATGCTCTTATAATTTATTCTCATTATATTTTACAAAGAAGAGAGAGAGAGAGAATTTACATTTAATAATCAAATATATATATATTTCCAAGTTCCCCCCAAAATTGGTGCAAGTATTTTAAGTCAGCTAGTTTCTAGTATATATTTAAAAAAAAAACAGTTATAAAGTAAAATTCGATAAATTTTAATGCCAAAAGAACAGGCTCAGCATAGCCAATAATAGTTATGGTACCAAAATACCTAATCAACTAAGAAATTTTGATATAATGTTATGATTAATGAATTAATGATGCCTAAGGGTTTATTGAGTCATATGAATTTGAAATATTTTTCTACTAAAATTCCAAATACCGTTTAAATATTCTTATTGATTTCTTGATGAGCAGATATAAATTAATTTTTGCCTTTTTTCTTTAACATACTGATAATATTTTGGTGTCACTCATATCGTCAAAAAATAATTAGGATGCAATTGGACAAGATTATACGTCGTTCTTCAAAATGAAGGGCTATAAGTTAGAACACAGCATCTATTAAGCATCTTAAAGCAAATGTGTTACTATTTTCTGCATGTATGTCGGTAATTGAGTTTCTAAGATACCAATACATGAATAACACTCCATAATCTATATATATATATATATAGAAAGCCAAAAATATTATAAAGCTTATTACACTATACTTGACTGTGTTTCGACTTTGATCTATGACGCAATAGTGGAATATATTCCTTGGAGTGAAAGTTTCTGAGTTCGATTCCAACTCCATGGGAACAATGGAAGATAAGATGTTGCTAACATCTTTCAGAAGAGGATGTTTTCTATGTTTCTGCACTACTGACATGTAAATGCGGTCCATTATCTATGGAAAATCTCTTTCTATTTATCTCAAATCTACAAAAAACGTAATAGGTTCATACTGTTTTGATGTGGTGTTTGTTGTATCCCCTTTTTAAATATCCGGGGAAAATGAACTGTTATCATTCATTAAATGCGTATTAAAGAGAAATGTTTTCTTGTCAATATTTTTGTCTTAAATGTAGCACGTTTTTATTTATATTTTTTATGACCTTCCTTTAATTTTCTTCAGCCGAGCTGGCTGCCGAATGATTAGCGCTCTTGCCTTCGTTCAACAGTTCGTGGATTCAAATCCCACCTTGGGCATTATTTTTGTAGTGGTTCGGAATCCACTTTAAACCGTAGGTCCCGGTGTAATTAGCCCTCGTGTGCAAAAAATGACCGTTGAGCGACAAACCAACCAACCAATTTTCTTCAAACATTTCTGAGTATTCTTAGACATCTATTCAGAGATTTGTAATAATTGGAAATTTAAGTCATTGATTTCAAAATTTGGAAGAAATATGCTATAGCTCAAAAACACATAATCGATTTTGTATGTACTTATGAATGATAAAAATAAAAGTTTCAAAGACAAACTAATTTAGTCGCTCAAAACGTGAATAAATTTTAATTTTAAATTGTATCTTATCATATTGTATAAAGTAATTGTTTGGACGTCAGGCAAGCTTACTTTCTTTTAATATGCTTATCTCAATGGAGGTTAGATATATTTACTTCATAAATAAGTATTTAGTTTATTCAATAATTATCTAAACGTTGGTGTCAGTTAGTTGAGCCACTTTGAGGACAATAGAAATATGCTGAGGTAATGAATGAAACAAAAAATAGACTTGACACCATGTGTACTGGAGAAAAAGTGCTCTGTAATGAATAGTTGATCAATTCATGGAAATAAATGGTAACGGCTTAGCTAAATGGTGCATACTTTTATTCCTACAAAATTTCAGCAAATACATTTGCTGACAATTCAGACTACAAATCAGCAAATACAATTTCTACAAATCAGCAAATACATTTGCTGACTCATTTGCAAAATTAATTATTTAAATTCACTAATTTTAAAAAAGTAATACATTTCATTCCTTGTGCGTAAAAGTCCAAGCCATCTCGCGTACCCCACAACCACTGCTCCCTTCTTTGCTTAGAAATATATCAATCTAGAAACAATGTCGATCAGCCTGATCAGTCCAATATAGAGATTGTTTTAATTTCAGCAAGTAGATTTTCCGTTCCTGCAAAAATTCTCTATAGAAACTGTAAGTAAAATGTACGGAATTTTTCGCGAATTTTGATTGAAATATTTGGGTTCTAATATTATATATAAAAGAATATTTTTAGCTAAATTAATAAAACTATATATATATTTTCTGATGAAACAAATAAGAAGTTCGAGATTTTATCCATTTAGAATGTTCATTTTTTTATCTGTTTAGAATTCATCACTTTCATAAGCATTGGGTGTTTATGAATGCGAAGAACATGAGTGAAACGCAATTGTTTTGTCTTCTCATTAAGGCTCGTGAAAAAAAGAAATAAATCTCATAAAGTCAAAGCAAATTGAAATGAAATTAAATCCAGAATAATAAGTGTATTTTCAATACATTTTATACTAATTTATTTTGAATATTGATAATTATTTTTTAACATTCAATAAATAATATTATGTCTACCAGATAGTTATGTCCATTGATCGATGGTGATGCTGTTAAAATAATAGAGAGAAAGATCCTGTTTTGACAACATCCGATATTATAGGAAGCTTAATTCAGCTCACAAAACTATTTGTTACCATAGTTGGAAGATAGGATTAGTGTTGAAATGTTCAAAATGGACGCCACATGAATTAAGTCAGATGAAGTTTGATGATTAAGTCATCAGATGCCTGTGTCTGCTTATTCGGAACAAAATCGAGTCCTTCTTGAACCGGATGATAATCAGGAATGAAAAGTGGATTGATTACCTACGAAAACATCATAAGGAAAAGGGTATATTGTGCGGAAAACTTAGCCCTTCCAACTCTAGAACAAATTTGATTCTGAACAAGAGAATGTTGTGTTATATGCTGAGACATTTTAAATACATTATGAGAAATAAAAATTTAACATCTTACTAATTTGAAAGCCAGTACCATAGTTGTGAAGAATGCTCTCTCCGACCTGTTTTACGCCAGTAGGTGGCGCGGTAAGTCAGTGTGAAAGGAACCACCGACTAGAAAGGTCTTGTTATGACCAGTCTGCTACAAAAATGATTAATGCTACGAATAATAATAATATTATGTTACATATGAGAAAAGTATTGTGTTATATAATTAATTATGCTACAAATTAAGTATATTGTGTTTTGGAAATGTGTATATAGTTGTAGATAAATTAAATGTTGTGATGCGTGAAATTTGCCTACCTCTTGATTGATGAATCCGAGTCATTTTTTCTTGTGCTACACAATAATTGGAGTGATTTCATTTATGGTGCATTAGACCGGGAAATGAGATATGTTTGGAATAATAAAGAAGAAAATCACAGGTAGGCAAAAATTTAATTATATGAAATTTAAGTAAAAAGAAAATTTTGTTACGATTTAAAAATGTCTACTAAAGACCTTGATAGATTAAAGCACAAACGTGCTATAGAAAGAACTATAACTACTAAACTTATATCCAAAATTGAAGTTTCTTTAGTTGATGAAGAAATTGATAAAAATGAACTTGAAGAACATCTAGAGGTTCTTATAGAAAAGAAAAAGGTCTTAAAACCTTAGACTCCGAAATAGAAAATCTTATAGAAATAGAATTATTAGAACAGGAAATTAACGTAAGCGACGAATATCAGGAGAAGTGTATTAGAATTGCTAATAAAATTAGACGCTGTATTCAAAACAAAAACAAAACAGCTAGCGTCGACAAAAATTCGGTTGAAAATTTTGTTCAAACAAAAGGTTCCGAGAATACTGCGAGCGAATGCACAAATGTTTCTAATGCAATAAAATTACCAAAATTAAATATTAAGCAATTTTCTGGCGACCCTAAGTACTTTAATGAATTTTGGAATTGTTATGAAAATACAATTGAACAAAATTCTTCTCTTTCTAAAATTCAGAAATTTGCGTATTTGAAAACCTTTCTTACCGGACAAGCATTAAATGTCGTTTCCGGTTTTGAATTAAGTAGTGAGAATTATGACAATTGTGTAACATTGTTGAAGGATCGGTTCGGACGCAAAGACGTCATTATTAATACCTTTATGAATAAATTACTGAATTTAGAAAAGGTAAAAAATGTATCGAATGTTAGAGAGTTACGAAAACTTTACGATGAGTTGGAAATTTGCATTAGAAATTTAGAGTCCTTACAGGTGGCTTCGGGATCCTATGGACACCTTTTAATTCCAATTTTAATGAAATTATTACCCGAAGAGTTAGTAATTGAATTTAATCGGAATCGGAAATCTCATGAAAATACAGATGTATCTGAATTACTTTCGTTTTTGAAAAACGAAATTCAGTGTAGAGAAAGCACTTCGCTAGTTTTAAGCGAAAAGAAATTTAGCTCCAATCAATTTAAAAATGTAAATAAAAGTCCTATGAGAAATTTGCCTTCAGCAACTGCTTTTAATACTCAAGTGAAATCCTTTAATTGTATATTCTGTTTGGGTCCCCATGATACGTTTAAGTGTAGAATGCCTGTACAAAACAAAATTGAAAAATTACGAGCTGAAAAAAGATGTTTTGTTTGTTTTAAGAAATTTCATCAAAGTAAATACTGTTATTCTAACAAATACCCTTGTAATAAATGCAAAAACAAAAATCATCATACTTCCATTTGTTTAAATAAAATAAATCCGAATGTTAATAGAGGTAACGAATTAATTAATGAAATTCCGAATCAAATCAATGAAATAAATGAAGATCACGATCCAACGGTTCGCGATTCAGAAATAATAAGTTCTGTCTCCAGT
This sequence comes from Latrodectus hesperus, assembly GCA_037975125.1. Taxonomy (NCBI): domain Eukaryota; kingdom Metazoa; phylum Arthropoda; class Arachnida; order Araneae; family Theridiidae; genus Latrodectus; species Latrodectus hesperus. The sequence goes on from JAJQOW010000535.1 coordinate 84,479, forward strand.
TGTGAGGAAAATTCCGAGACTTCGAAATATGTATATTTGCAGACATGTACAGTTAAAGTTTTTTCAAATACGAATTCTGCGTTCACGCGTATTTTTCTTGACAGTGCCAGTCAGAGGTCATTTATTACGCAATCACTGGTTAATACGCTAAAGCTATATCCGAAGCGATGGGAGAATTTATCTATTTATTCTTTTGGCATGAAACAGACAAATGAAAAAGCGTATCCCGTGGTAGAAATAAAAATAAAAAGAAAAAATGGAAGCACAGTGAAGATCGAGGCTGTAGCTGTGCCAGATATCACGGCAGCGAAACTCCAGATGCCTTCATTACAAGTTAGAAAATTAATGAGAGCAAAACACTTGGAGTTAGCTGATTCATCATACGCAGGAAATGAATTGCTGGATGTGGGAATTTTAATCGGTGCGGATCTGTTTTGGGACTTCGTGTTAAATGAAAGGGTGAGAATAAATAAAACCCTAATTGCTATAAATACCATATTTGGATGGACGGTCGTGGGATCGGAATTTAAAGCAAATGTAAGTTGTTCTCAAAATTGCATCGCTGTTATGAAAAATATAGTTACAGATGATTTAAAAATATTTTGGGATTTAGAAAATTTGGGGATTTCGGATAAAAATGAGGAATTGTCAATTAAGGATAAAGAAATAATTACGCAATTTAAAAACGGGTTATCATACAAAAATAAAAGATATGAAGTAAAATTAATTTGGAAACAACTTCCCGAAGAACTAAATGACAATTTCGAAGTTGCGCATAGGCGTTTCGAAAATTTAAAACTTAAATTAAGTAAGGACGAAAAAACACTTGCAGAATACAAAGGTATAATTACGGAACAACTAGAAAATGGAATCGTTGAAGAATGTAACGATAAGAGATTAAATTCGGGATATTTTATGCCTCACAGTCCCGTAATAAGGCCTGATAGCGAAACAACAAAAGTGCGTATTGTGTTCGACGCGTCATCAAAAATGGAAAATTCTAAATCACTTAATGATATGCTTTATCCGGGACCAAATTTAAACCCAAATATTTTAGATGTAATACTAAAATTTAGGAGAAACGAAATCGCATTTTCAGGAGACATCGAAAAGGCCTTTTTAAACATAAGTATTGCAGAAGAAGATCGAAAATATTTGAAATTTCTGTGGTTTGCTGATTATGCAAATGAACCATTTAAAATTATGAATATGAAGCGTTTACCATTTGGGGTAAACTCATCTCCTTTCATATTAGCCATCACGATAAAGTATCATTTAAAAAAGTATATTGACACGAATCCAGATTGTTGCGAAATGTTAAATTCTGTAATGTATGTCGACGATGTTTTCCATGGCACGGAAAATATCGAGCAGGCATTCGAAATTTCTCGTGATGCGATAAAAATATTTAATGACGCGAGCATGAAATTAAGGAAATTAACTTCGAATTCTAAACAATTGATAGAACAATGGATACAGGAAGGTCTTCTAAAACCGGGAGAGGACACTGCGTCACACTCCAAATTACTAGGGCTAATATGGGATTCTGAAAAGGACATTATAAAATTAGATGTTCATACTTTGAAGGCCTCAGCTTCAATTCAGGAATACTCCACAAAAAGAACAGTTTTGGGAACTGTTTCAAAATTATTTGACCCTGCAGGCTACATTTCCCCCTATGTTGTTAGAATGAAAATTTTGCTACAAAAAATATGGGTTAGGGGGTTGGATTGGGATGAGCGACTACCTGAAGATATTGAAGTTGAATTTAGAAATTGGCTAAAAGAAATAAGCTACCTAGAAAACTTGCAAATTCCCAGAAGGTACTTTGAATATGGGAACAAGAATATGGACATAAGTCTTCATGTATTTTGCGACGCGAGTATTAAAGCTTATGGAGCTGTTTCATATTTTAGATATCGCAACGCTACAGGAACTAATGAATTTAAGACAACCCTTGTAATTTCAAAAAGTAAGGTGGCACCACTCAAAACCTTGACCTTGCCTCGTTTAGAATTAATGGGTGCGATTATAGCTGTGAGAATTTATAAATATTTAGGGAAATTATTTAAAGATCTAATTCAAGAAATATATTTTTGGACCGATTCTGAGATCGTGCTACATTGGATAAAAGGAACATCCAGGGAATGGAAACCCTTTGTCTCCAACAGAATTATAGAAATACAAGAAAAGTCTTGTCCGGCAGATTGGAGACATTGTAGTGGCAAAGAAAACCCAGCAGATTTATTGACCAAGGGGTTAAGTGTCGAAAACCTTAAAAAAAGTAATCTTTGGTGGAAGGGACCTCAGTGGCTTGAGGGTCCTTCTGAAAATTGGCCAGTCCAAAAAATATCAGAAAAGTACGATGAACATCATGAGAGACGCAAAACGGTTTTAGTAAATCAATGCATTTTAAAATCCAGTGAAGCTATTATCGACATTAAAAAATTTAGTGATGTATCAAAATTTATAAGAATTCTTGCCTACGTTAAACGATTTGTAGCTAAAACTAGAAGATTACCGGCGGAAAATGGTCCACTTACCGCTACTGAATTACAGGAAACAGAAATCTTTTGGATAAAGAAGATTCAAAGAGAAAACTTTCCATTGGAAATTAAAAATCTAGAATGCGGAAAAGATGTATCAACGAGTTCTAATATTTTATGTTTAGCTCCGATTTTAGATGAAAATGGCATACTACGAATTAAGGGAAGGCTAAGCGAAGCCGATTTAATGATAGAAGAAAAACATCCGATATTACTTCCCAATAATTCCAGATTTACCGAATTACTTGTGCTACGTGAACATCGTAAAGCGTTACATGTAGGAGTTGCCGCAACGTTGACAATTTTGCGACAAAAATTTTGGATTCCTAAGGGACGACAACTCGTGCGGAAAATAATTAATAGATGTTTGATTTGCAAGAAAAGTGTTGCTAAACCGGCGAAACAAATGACAGCACAGTTGCCGAAGGATCGTATAGCTGAAGCTCCTCCATTTAGCGTAACGGGTGTGGACTTCACAGGACCAGTGTATATAAAATGGGAGAAAGAAACTAAAAAATCGTATATTGCGCTTTTCACATGTGCAGTCACAAGGGCTGTGCACCTCGAATTAGTTTCTGATTTGTCGACAAACAAATTTATGTTAGCAATACGAAGATTTTTCGGTAGGCGGGGAAACACACGCATATTTTATTCTGATAATGCTACTACTTTCAAACGTACTAACAAGGACTTGCAATATTTTTTCGATATAATTAAAGATACAGAATTCAAGAATTTCATAGCTTCTGAGGGTATAGAATGGAAATTCATAGTCGCACTTGCGCCATGGTGGGGAGGCTTCTATGAGCGTTTAATGAGAAGTATCAAGCAACCTTTGAGAAAGATTCTAGGCAGAGCTCAACTTGATTTTGAGGAGTTTATGACAGTCCTTGCAGAAGTGGAAAATGTGTTGAACCATCGTCCACTCACCTATGTGTATAATGATGTCCACGAACCTGAACCTTTAACGCCTGCTCATTTTCTGTTCTCTGGACAGAAACTTCAATATCCGTGTAATTTTGCAGAACTTATGGGTGTTAATTCCACAAAACAATCCCTAGTTAAGCGCAAGCAATATCAAACGAGACTTATCAGCCAAATTTGGATAAAATGGAAAAACCAATACCTCCTTGATTTGAGAAATTCTCATTATTTGGGAACACCTGTCAGCAATAAAAATTTACAAGTGAACGATATAGTGCTCTTAGAAGGAAAAACAAAGTCAAAGTTCTTATGGACTTTAGGTCGAATTACGGAAGTGATGAAGGGGCGTGATGGACTGGTGCGCTCGTGTGTGGTAAAGACTGAAAACGGAGAATTCCGTAGACCAGTCCAACTCTTGTATCCCCTCGAGTTTCCAGACTCATAAGACTCAAGAAAAAAACTGTGAACTTTATATAACGTCTTTTTTTGTTTGTTTTCATTGTTTTGTGATTTTTGAATTATTGATTTTTCTATAATTGTTAATAATTGTAAATGTTATAATGTTGTTTTCTTAGTATCATTTCAGAAAGGTGTGATAATTTGTAAAATTATCAGGTGGGGAGTGTGAAGAATGCTCTCTCCGATCTGTTTTACGCCAGTAGGTGGCGCGGTAAGTCAGTGTGAAAGGAACCACCGACTAGAAAGGTCTTGTTATGACCAGTCTGCTACAAAAATGATTAATGCTACGAATAATAATAATATTATGTTACATATGAGAAAAGTATTGTGTTATATAATTAATTATGCTACAAATTAAGTATATTGTGTTTTGGAAATGTGTATATAGTTGTAGATAAATTAAATGTTGTGATGCGTGAAATTTGCCTACCTCTTGATTGATGAATCCGAGTCATTTTTTCTTGTGCTACACAATAATTGGAGTGATTTTATTTAATAGTCTTCCAGTGGGTGCCATCTCATGTTAATGTGTATGGTAACGAAGTTGCGGATCAGTTAGCCAAGGATGGAAGCCTACAGAATATCATCATTGGAGACTGCTTGTCGTCCTCAGAGCTGACCTCTAGAGTTAGGAAGGCTATCAATGCTACTTTTAGGGATACCATTCCTACCCACGAATGGTACACATGCAAATATCCTGGTTCCGCACTAGTGGGTAAACACAAGAGATGCAGCCAAACGGCTTTGACAAGACTGCGAAGTGGCCATCTGCTTGCTCAGAGACACGTCTCTGGTACCAAGGTCTACCCTCTCTGTCCCAAATGTCAAGTGGTTCAGGCCTCCCCATCTCATATTTTTCAGTGCATTAGGTGTGAGAGAGGGGACATGGAATTGAGACCGGAGGTGGTGCTTGAGAGATTGACTATTTTTGGATTCATGGGGCTGGTGTGATGGTACTGTCACGCCAGTCGGGGATAAGCAACAACAGCAACATCAAAAATTGAACGTAAAGCTCAATTCGTAAAAGTATTGTCAACAACTGATAATTTAAAGGGAGCAGTTCAAGAAAAGAGAACGACAATGTCCTAAGAAAGAGCAGTTCAAGAAAGAGACCAAGAAAAAAAAAATCAGATTTCAGAAAATTGCAAAACTAGGCTGGGAAATTCTATCCCATTCATCACATTTTTGGGCTTATCACCCTCCAACTATCACTTGTTTTTGTCCTTACAGAATTTTTTGAAGGGCAAAACATTAAAAAATGAAGAAGATATCTATCAAGCACTGGTTCAATTTTTTGCATGAAATGATGAAAAAGTTTTCAAAACTTAGCAATACAAATTGCCTTTTCTCTGGCAAGAAGTCATTAATAGTCATGACAATTATATTATTTAATTAAGTTTACTGATGTTACGAAAAAATTGTATTTTGTTTTATTTCAAAAATGGACAGAACTTTCCGGTAGACCTAATAATACCAAAAATTGGTTAATTTTTAACGCATCTGCATATTTTCTTTTTACTGTGATTAAAAAAGAAAGATAAACTCTTAAAGGTAAATAATATAATTATTTCTTCACAGAATCTCGGAGCATCAATGCTCGATTGATTAGGAAGCATTGCGGGATAATTTTCCCTCAATGACGTCACCAACAGGCATTTCCCGTGTTACATTTCAGAAGCATTTGAGCTAGACATTCTTTTTCCTTAGCCCTGGGATTTTATGGACTTACAGTTTCAGAAAGGCGAACTGACCACATATACTGGAAAAATCTGCGTCGAAACATGCTTTAAGAAATTAGGAAGCGGGAGAGGGGGATAATCCCTCTTGGGGTTAAGTGATTTTTTTCTGTTTCATACACCACTTAAATAAAATAGATATTTTATATGTTGCTAATTAATTGCAATAATTAGATGGTCTTCAACTGTGAAAATATAAATGCGAATGAATATAGAAAAGTAAAACGTATTTATAAATCTGTTACTTCCTTTAAACAGAGGATTCTGAAAACTGCATGAAAACATCTCGCAACACTTTCGATTTTCTCTTGCAATAGCTAAAATCAACCGTAACCGATCAATAAATGAGTTTCCTAGCCACGATTTCACGGCAATCCGTCAATTCTGTCGATTGGACTTAAAGCATTGCAGTGAAGCCAGTTGCACCTACCAAGGGACTCGGGATAGCCGGTAAACGCACTGAAATTTTTGCCCGAATCAACTCAAGATGGCTGGTTAAGGGTTTTAAAAATTTACCTCCATTGAGTTGGGAATTATTTATTTTTGGTGTAGCTGGTACTAAAACATCTGCTGTAGATGGCGCTGAAGCTCGTTTCTTGATTTATTTTGAGAGGCAAAAGAAATTAAGCACGCAGAAAATGAAGTAATTTATTATATATATATATATATATATATTGTTACAAATTTATAAATATTGATTATATTTGTCTTAAAATATCTCAGACAGATCAGAAATTCTCACATTTTGGGCAAAAATTGCGGTATTTAGACGTGTTGTAGTTTAAAAGCGGATTTCCTAATGATTTGGCGACTTGGCGACATTTGGCGATATTCTTGGCGACGGTTGGCGAGATTCTTGGCGACTTGGCGAGAAATCGATACTTCTGGAAACATCCATCACCTAAGCTCTAGGACCAATATTTTCCGAGATAGCCTAGAAGCTTCCAGAGCCTTGGCGAAATTGGTAGATTTCTCCGCCAAGTCAGGTATAAATACCGCAGCCCGACATGGAATAGTAGAGTAGAGTTTTTGTGAAGACAGTCAGTGAGTGAAGACGATTAGTTGTGACTGCTAGTTGTTCTCTGTCTGAGGTATTTGAGACCTGTGATTGGAAGCTATTTCCTATTGTATCTGACGAATTGTAGCTGTATAATTGTGATTGTTACAGCGGGAATTTCGTTTATCTAGTGAAGTTTTTACGAATAAAAGTCTTGTGTTCATTAAGTGGTCGCTTTACTCAACTCTCAATCAACACGAACCCGTGAAGCTCGGTACAACTGGTGTCAGAAGTGGGATTGAAGAGTTGATGCAGCGTGTCACAAGAAAAATGGATATGGATTTAATGAAAAGTCTTCTCGAAAAATTAGCGGAGCAGATGGCTGAGATGAAAGCTGGACAAGAAGATATGAAAACCGAGATGAAAGCTGGACAAGAAGAGATTAAAACCGAGATGATGAAAGAGATAAAATCTGGACAGGAGGTGATGAAAGCTGGACAAGAAGAGATGAAAGCTAGACAAGAAGAGATTAACGCCGAGATGATGAAAGAGATAAAATCTGGACAGGATGAGCTTAAGAAGGACATTGTAAGTGTTAAAGAAGAATTCTCCAACATCATTCAGGAGAAGATGAATGCTATGGAGGATAAGGTAACTTCAGTAGAAACTAAAGTTCTAGAGATAGAAGAAAATGTGGAAGAAGCCTTAGACAATATCAATAAGGAGATTGAAAGCTTGAAGAAGCAAATGTCAAACAGACATGAGGAGCCCAACGTGGCATTTGTGCCATCCCTAGCCAATATTAAACTCTCAACATTTGATGGGAAATCCTCTTGGCAAGTATACAAGACCCAGTTTATGATGGTAGCGGAAGCTAATGGATGGAACCTCCGAGCCCAAGCTTTTCACCTGGCGGCTTCTTTAAGAGGAGACGCGGCTGACATCCTCGAGACGCTTCCGGAGGAGCAGAGGCACGATTTCCAAGCCCTATCGAGTGCGCTTGAGCTGCGGTTTGGAGATAAGTGCACTAAAGAATATAGCAGACTACAGTTAAAGTCCCGCTATCAAAAAGCGGGTGAAAGTCTTCAAGAATTGGCTGCCGATATTCAGCGACTTTCCCATCTAGCATTTTCGGACTGCCCAGCTGAGATACGTCAAGATTTGGCCCTCCATCACTTCATCGATAGTGTGCGGGATCCGGAGATACAGAAAACACTTAGACTCGCCGATGTCAAAGATATCGGATCTGCCCTAGTCTACGCACATAAGATAGAGGCTGCCCAGCAAGCCACGCGTAAAGACCAGCACTACATCCGAGCCGTCTCTGCTACTGATACGAACTATGATCTAAGAAAGCAAATTGAAGATCTGCAGCGAAAATTGCGTAGCTTAGAATTGAGTAAAGGTGGCAGAAACACAAAAATTCAGTGTTGGACTTGCGGTGGAGTCGGACACGTCCGTAGATACTGTCCGAAAACAAAAGATCATGGAATTTCTAAAATGGAAATACGTCAATGCAAAGAAACTGTTCATGGAAATGCTGATGCACTGTTAAGGAAACCGTGTAATGAAAGCTGCCAATATTGTTCTAGAGTAGAGAAGAACTATCAGTTAGTAAATCCTTCGGTACGCCAAGTTACTGTTTCACCTCCATCGAAACCAGACCCATGGAGTGATGAAGAACTTAGAGAAGCCCAAAAAGAAGACCCAGATATAAATCCAATTTTAGAATTAAAAGAATCTTCCAGTATGAAACCAAGTTGGCAGGACATCTCTACCTACAGTCCTACTACTAAGCAATATTGGACTCTTTGGGACTCACTCCATATAAGAAATGGTGTCTTATACAGGAAATGGGAATCCGATGATGGACGTAAATTCAAATGGCAGCTTGTTCTTCCAAAATCAAGAATTTCAGATGTTTTGAAAGAATTGCATAGTAGCTCCACTGGAGGCCACTTCGGAGTAATGAAAACTCTACAGAAAGTTCGAGAACGCTTCTATTGGAGCAAAACGAGACAAGATGTAGAGAAATGGTGCCAATCTTGTGATGACTGTGCGGCACGTAAAGGACCGAAGAAACGTAGCCGAGGAAGGTTGCAGCGGTACAACGTAGGAGCACCTTTTGAGAGGATAGCATTGGACATTTTGGGTCCTTTACCACGCTCCTCAAATGGCAACAAATACATACTAGTTGTCATGGACTACTTTACTAAGTGGCCTGAAGCGTTTGCAATCCCCGATCAAGAGGCGACTACAGTAGCCGAGGTTCTAGTGCAACAATGGGTTTCCAGATTCGGCACACCCTTACAAATTCATTCTGATCAAGGGACAAATTTCACCTCTGTTGTGTTTAAAGGAATGTGTCAAATTCTCGGAATAGACAAGACGCAGACCACGCCACTACACCCACAATCGGATGGCATGGTAGAGAGGTTTAACAGAACCATCTTGAATAACCTCTCCCTTATGGTTTCCAGAAATCAGCAAGATTGGGATTTGAAGCTACCGCTGTTTCTTCTTGCATATCGCAGTGCTGTCCATGAGACTACCGGATATACTCCTTCACAGATGCTCTTTGGTCGCGAACTTCGTCTCCCTTGTGATCTTCAGTTTGGTCGTCCACCGGATACATCTTCATCGCCAGAGGAATACCTTCGAGACCTTCAGGCACGTCTTGAAGATGTCCATAACTTCGCTCGAGACCGAATCAACCTGACGACCGAAAGAATGAAGACAAGGTATGACACAAGAGCGACGGGACATGAATTCCAAGAAGGTGACAAAGTTTGGTTGTGGAACCCGATTCGACGTAAAGGACTTTCTCCAAAGTTGCAAGCCAACTGGGAAGGTCCCTACACAGTTCTAAAAAGACTGAACGACGTCGTGGTTCGTATAAGAAAATCATCTGCTTCAAAACCAAAGGTAGTACATTATGATAGATTAGCTCCTTATCGTAATGTAGAGTAAAAATTAGTAGACCATGGTCTCTTTGTAAATAGTATAGATAATTTTAATCTTTTCTATTTTCTTGTATTTTTAGTTGCTTGTGTATGTAATGTGCTCTGTATCCTCTTGAAATGTAAATTCTCTTATATTAAATTTGGCCTCCTATCAGGGGATTGTACTGCCCGGGACGTGCAGTCCTTGAGAGGGGGGCAATGTTACAAATTTATAAATATTGATTATATTTGTCTTAAAATATCTCAGACAGATCAGAAATTCTCACATTTTGGGCAAAAATTGCGGTATTTAGACGTGTTGTAGTTTAAAAGCGGATTTCCTAATGATTTGGCGACTTGGCGACATTTGGCGATATTCTTGGCGACTTGGCGACGGTTGGCGAGATTCTTGGCGACTTGGCGAGAAATCGATACTTCTGGAAACATCCATCACCTAAGCTCTAGGACCAATATTTTCCGAGATAGCCTAGAAGCTTCCAGAGCCTTGGCGAAATTGGTAGATTTCTCCGCCAAGTCAGGTATAAATACCGCAGCCCGACATGGAATAGTAGAGTAGAGTTTTTGTGAAGACAGTCAGTGAGTGAAGACGATTAGTTGTGACTGCTAGTTGTTCTCTGTCTGAGGTATTTGAGACCTGTGATTGGAAGCTATTTCCTATTGTATCTGACGAATTGTAGCTGTATAATTGTGATTGTTACAGCGGGAATTTCGTTTATCTAGTGAAGTTTTTACGAATAAAAGTCTTGTGTTCATTAAGTGGTCGCTTTACTCAACTCTCAATCAACACGAACCCGTGAAGCTCGGTACAATATATATATATATATATATATATATATATATATATATATATATATATATATAATAAAATTATGAATACGACATTTACTAGGTTTTGATGAAATGTTCAAATTTATTCTGCATTTAAAGTCAACATACGAAAGCTAATAATTAAGCATAAAATAAAAAATTCTATAAATCTTAAAAATTTTTTATAAAACAGATTTAAAATTATGGAATTGATGAACTATGAAATATATTTATAAATATATATTAAAATATCATATAACAATACTCATATATAGAATAAAACAATCATAAAAATAATAAAATTAATAATAAAGAAATCATAAAAAAATATAGAAAAATATAAAAAATATAGATAAAAAAATAAAGTTCACTACACACATGTTAAGTGTATAGATTTTTCAATAGATTTAGCTGTTAAAAGTCAATATATATATATATATATATATATATATATGTGTGTGTGTGTGTGTGTGTGTGTGTGTGAGAGAGAGAGAGAGAGAGAGAGAGATATGGAGTACCCCTGATGACGTACCTCAACATTATGACATCAACAAGTGCTTGCTGCTTCAACAGCGATCCTGGTGTCAATTGTTAGAAAAAGAACTTTAGATGATAACAGACGACGGTCCAACTAAGACATGTTTTGAAACTTAACGGTTCCAAAATATAAATGTTACTTTCATAATCCTTTATTTGTAATTATCATTGTAAATAACTAAATAATGTTTAATATACTATAGTTAAAATGCCAATTCGTTATATTATTAGTGCATTAAACTAATCCACATGGGGACCCTGGCCACTTATTTGTATTTCAAATACATTCTGAAGAGATTAGTTTATCATTCCCGCTGAAAGTCTTTTATGTCGCAGAGTAGTCGACTAGTTGAATAGGGCCTAGTTTCTGGTTTTGATATATTTTCCTGTATTCGCTGTTTTGGATTTCTACTTTGAAGCAAGGTGAGCCACTCTTATTTTGCAACTCGATGAGATGGTTTCTAATTCATTATGTTAATCAAAACATTAATCATTCTCCCCAGAACAAAGCAATCTTGCATGGTGTCACTAATTTAGTAGAATTTAAAACAAAATTAAAAATGTATGAAGAAATTCAAAAAAGTTGTCAAAAACTAGAAACTAAAATTTCTGTGTGTGGTAGAAAAAACAACCAAAAATCAAACTCAAACCAAAATTCAGACTATTCCTATTTGATGTTTTAACTGTGGGGAAAAAATGGACATAAATCGATTAATTGTAGAGATAAAAATAAAGGTTTAAAGTGCTTTCATTGTAATTCTTTTAGGCATAAAGCCAGTGATAATAAATGTTCCACACCAATGGATAACCACAATTCAACAGTTCGTACTCTTAACAGGCACATCACTTTTCGACAAGACATGCATAAAATAGTTAAAATCTCTGGTATTTTGATAGATGCTTTCATTAATATAAGAAGCCATGCAACTTTATTACGTGAAGATCTGTATCGTCAAAGTGAATTTTCTGAGCTGACCGACTCGTAGTTAACACTAAATGGATTTGGTAGTTCTAAAGTACAGCCTCTTGGTTCATTTCAGGCAAATATAGAAATCTATAATGATATTTTCTCTACAACAAATTACGTTATTTCTCAACATCAGATGAGTTTACCCTTAATTGTCGGTACAGATGTAATTACTCAGGGAACACTAACAGTCAATAAAGATGGTATTTCTTTACGTAAAAAGAAAATAATATTTTTTTTGCGAATTTAGTTAATTTGTTGACATCAGACATTGATTTAAATCTGATATTAATTTTATATATTATTATTATTATTTATATATTATTTTTATATTAATATTAATATATATATATATATATATATATATATAGATATATATATATAAAATTTTTTATATAATAATTATAATAATTTAATTTTTTACAATAAAAAATTTAATTAAAAAAATTAAAAAAAGAATAAATTAAACAAGAAGTATACAATTTAATAAACTACTACAAACCCAATGAGATGCGAAAAACAGTGTTGAAAATGTCTATTATTTTAAAAGATGATATCCCAGTTTGCCAACGACCATGTGGAATGTCCATACCAGTAAAGGAATTTTTATCGATACAAATCAATGATTGGTTAAAAGAAGGAATAATCAAACCTTCTTGTAGCGAATATGCTGGTTCAATTGTTTTGGTAAAGAAGAAAGATAATTCTACACGTTTATGTATTGATTTTTGTAGATTAAATAAGAAAATTATTAAAGATCATTATCCATTACCTCTCACTGATGATATATTAGATCAGTTACCAAGTGAAAAAGTGTTCACTTCTATTGACTTAAAAAGTGGTTTCTTTCATGAGGATATTGACCAAAATTGTACCAAAATACACTAGTTTCGTTACCCGTAACGGACAAATGAATTCTTTAAAGCTCCATTTGGTTTAACAATTTGTCCAGCCGCTTTCAATAGATATTTATCCAGTGTTTTCTGAGAATTAATAGCAGATGGTACTTTAATTATGTACATGGCTGATTTTATTATACCGTCTAAAAGTGGAGAAGAGGAACTTATTAAATTGAAAAGTGTTCTCGAAATTGCTTCAAATTACAAATTAAATATTACTTTTAAGAAATACCAATTTTTGGAAAGAAAAGTTGAATTTTTAGTCCATGTTATTGAAAACAACACTATTTCATCCTCTCCATCAAATATTTCACCAGAAATTAATTTCCCTGAACCTAAAGACGTCAAACACTTGCAATTATTTTTAAGCTTGGCAGGCTACTTTCGAAAATATATTCCAAACTATGCCACTGTTGATAGACCTGTAAGTGACCTACTACGAAATTCTTAATTTTTTTTTTTGCGGTTCCACCGAGAAGATGGCATTTTTCAAATTAAAGGAATTACAACACATCCTGTTTGGCATTTATTAGTGCCAGGTTCGGAATTAGAATTACACACAGATGCATCTAAACTTGGATTTGGCGCAGCTCTCCTACAAAAATCTGATCATGGAAACTTACACCCAATTTTGTATATGACCAGAAAAACTTCTCCCCAGGAAGGAAAATTACACAGTTATGAACTGGAAGTACTCGCTGTTGTAGAAGCCTTTAAAAAATTCCGCGTATATTTACACGGAACTAAATTTAAAATAGTAACAGACTGTATGGATTTTCAAAAAACAATGGATAAAGCTTAATTAAGCGCAAAAATCAAGCGATGGGCTCTATTGTTACTAGACTTTTACTATGTTATTTCTCATAGATCAAATAAACTATTGCAACATATTGATGCTTTAAGTCGTTACCCTGTTAGAATTATTGCCCCTGATTATATTACACAGAAGATAATAAAGTCGCAATCTACCGACGAATTTATCATAAATATGAAACGCGCAGTCGAAAAATTACTTAAATTCTGATTTTAAAGTTAAAAACGGCATTTTATACAAAATGATTCAAGATCTAGAATTTTTAGTCGTTCCACAAACCTTGTGCAATCAATTAATTCCACATGCGCATTCTAAAGGTCATTTATCAGTACAAAAGAATACAAAAATCATTAAAAGATACTATGTTATTCCATATTTAGATAAGATAATACAAGCTTTCATCGCCAATTGCATCATATGTATCTTGTCTTCCAAAAAATCAGGCAAACCTGATGGATTCCTCTATCCAATCCCAAAAGGTGACACTCCTCTCGATACATATCACATTGACTTTTTAGGACCCTTGCCACCCACAAACAAAAATTACAAACATTTATTTTCTGTAGTGGACGCTTTTAAAAAATTTATTTGGATATATCCTGTTAAATCTACCTTTTCACAAGATGCATTAGATAAGCTAAAATTACAGCAAACAGTTTTTTGTTAACCCTCTCAAATAATCTCCGATAAGGGATCAGCTTTTAATTCCCAAGAATTTAATTCTTATTGTAATGAAGAAAGTATTGAGCCCCTACTTCGGACCAAGTTTAAAACTTAAGTGGAAATATTTTGGACCTTACAAAGTTAAAACTGTAAAAGGTAATGATAGATCCGATGTAGAAAAAGTTGGTAATCATGAAGGTCCCAATATAACATTTTCCTCTGCAGATTTAATGAAACCTTGTGGTCGAAGATGTAAATAATTTTTATCAAAATATTATCTTGTGTATAATATATATATGGTATCTATTGCTGTAGTATTCCTATACAAATCGTTTTTCCAGAATAAATTTATATTATATATATATATATATATATATATATATATATATATATATATATATATATATATATATATATATATATATATATATATATATATATAACCTTTTTCCTTAGCATTATTTTAAATATTAGTGTATCCATTTCTATACTTTTTCTTGTGCAAAATTATTTGTGTATTACATCAAGATGTTTGTGAATTACATCAAGATGTTGCATATGATAAAAATAAGCATGATGGAAGAAAAATGCGAGCGATTGACAGTTAAAAAGACGATTCATCAAACAACATACGAGGAACATTCAAGAAGTCAAGACGAATCTTCACAACAGTGAACGACGTGACTCCTTCATTTGCTGTTGAAAAAGACAATAGATGAAAATAAAAAATCTATTTTGCTAGTTATTTCTCCTGCTAGTAGCGCTTTCCTCTCTTTCTTTGTATTTTGCAGTTGCTGTTACTCTCGTCGACAGGAGGACCTGAGCGTTTAGAATGGCCGAGTGTGAGATGTGGAGTACCTGATGACGCACCTAAACATCGTGACATCATCAAGTGCTTGCTGCTTCAACAGCGATCCTGCTGTCAATTGTTAGAAAAAGAACTTTAGATGATAATAGAAGACGGTCTACTTAAGACGTATTTTGAACTTTAAAGGTCCCGAAATATAAATGTTGTATTCATAATCCCTTTTTGTAAAATTATAATTGTAAATAACTGTAAATAATGTTTAATATACTAAATTAAACTCCGTGGCACGACAGCCCATGTGGACCAAAGCCTACATGACGGAAGGCCCTGGGATGTGAATCATATGTCCCAGTTAGGTGGTCAGCCTAACGTAAGACTCCCAGTGTTTAGTTCCCAAGCATGCTTGGTACTCAGTTAATCAACCCACTGAAGGGATGAAAGGCTGTGTCAACCTTTCCCAGCCCGAGCATCGAACCTCGGACCTATGTCATGGGAGCGTGAAACGCTGCCACTAAGCCACCGGGCTTCAATGTTTAATATACTGTAGTTAAAATGCCAGTTCGTTGTATTATTAGTGTATTAAACTAATCCACACAGACAACACACACACATTACTTCAGTTGTTGGGTGTTTCCTGGAGGATGTAATCGTGCCGCAAGAAGCCTTCCCAAAGCATCCAACATACGTTTCATGGAATATAAATGAAGGGAGTACGCTAGACAGTCCATTCAAGTGATATCCTCTCTTTATAGTGGTTGCTGAGCAACAGGAGTGGCGAGTATCGTCACCCATAAAAACAAAGTCTGCTTTGATAGTACTTAGGAGCAAACGTACACCTTACAATCAAACACACACACAACAAGGGTCATAAACAAGGATCACCACCTTACATTAGCGATCTCAGGTTACGAAATCTCTGTAGTAAACGTGGAGCTTAGTCAGCACAATACCTCCCCAGATGATTATTCCAAGAACAACCGCATCTGCCTCTTTCCATGATGTTTCTGGGATGAAACCATGTCCCGAACTTTCTCCAAATAAATTGGCAATGAGAATCGCTTGAAGCACTGAAATGATTCATTCGTAAAGAAGGCACTACTCTACACGGTGGCAATGATGGCCAATTTTCAAAAGGACTCACCGTCCATATCGCTTAAGTTACTTTTGTACCTTTGTGAAGTCATCCGGATGCAGCACAAAGCAACACCTGTTGCTGCTGACAGTTGCTGAACAATTAGGCTTGATGATTGGTTTTAGGCTCTGTTCTCCTATGGGACAATATAGGGTACATCCACTGCAGTTGTTTCAATGGGATGGACACTAGCAACTTTTCTATCCCTTGTACCTATGATTTAGATGGTCTCCAAAGAGTGCGAAACTTTATTTTTTTAATTTCGAGATCTTTAAATGTAATTGTCACACCACGTTCCTTCTTCAGCTTTCCGATCTTTCTTCTTCATGTGTGGAGTTATGCTAGTGATTTCATCTACCCACATTTTACTGAAGAACTCATGGGTACTTCCAGCCAGTTCTCAAGTGCACGTGAATCAGCTCTAGACTACAATAAAAAGAAGATCAGAGACGCAGGTGCACGTCTTTGATTGAGTTTCATTGTAATATTGAGCTGGGCGCGCCATCTCCACGCGTTTTGATTAAGCTCATGTCACCTACGATGTTTTGTTCCTGACACTTTTACATGCATAACATTGTTACTAAATTAATAGTTCAGTGTGCTGATCGTAAAAACCCGTTTTCTTCAACTATTTGAACTCATATTTGCACCCTGTGTTATACTTAAAAAATGTGCCAAAATCTGTTGGTAACAATATATGATGTAATGAGTTGTGCTATAAATGGATGTGCTTTGTCATTTTAAACTACAAAGTACCGTAGATTAGGTAATGAAACTGTTGACACCTCACCTGGCACAGCTTCCTCATCACATTTTTGCTCCGTACCAGCAGAGAAAAGCAGCAACAAACCATAGATAGTTATCATGAATAGATCTTACTTGTAAAATGGTCTTTGTTGAATGAAAATCGAATCTAATGCTTTTCTGTCACTAGTATAGTCCCGCTCTTTTTATTATTCTCATTATTAAAGAGTGTGAACTAGCAGATCTTATGCTAGTTCACTGCCTTTAATAATGATGGGTTTAATGAATAAATGATGAGAAAACTACTCAAAAATACATTTATTATAAATATCCTTTACAGTTTTAATTCTTGCTTCACAAAGCATAATTTCAAATAAGGTAATATATATACATAAAAAAGTTCCTATTTTGTGATTGCGCATAAGATAAAAATAAATAGTTTCTTGAGCTTCAATAATTTAAAAAATTTTCATCCAGAACTTTCTTGTTCCTTGGCATTAAAATACCTTTGCACAAGGTTTGACATTAAGGTCTGTAAAAATTAAAAGAAAATTCAAATACTAAAATAATTATAGTTACTTTAATTAACTTAAGTTTATGCGAGAGGACTTTAAGCTTTTATTTTGTGAATTATATATTAAAATATTTTTTTTTAATATTGGTTTTAAAATAGTTTACTTATAAAGTGCTTCATTCGAATAAGTTTTAAAGTATTTTTACCACGTGAAAGTTTGCTTCAGAATTTCCAGATTCGTACTCTGAATTTTGAGCTTTCAGTTTATAACTACAGCCAGTATTTCCAAACATTTATACGATGCGGATCTTTTACACATATTTCTGAGAAGATTGCGTGTCATTAAATTTGTTTGGTTATTTAAATACGCTGATTCCATTTGAATCTCTCCCAATAATACCGTTACTTATACCTCAGAACTTTGAATCGTGTACTAACGAGATTGTCACCAATGTTGCACATTATTCTCAAAATGTTCAAAGACGATGATGGACTGAGGAGGCAGACGTTTTAAATGTACCTAAAATTACCTAGCACACTTTTCATCCTGAACTAGTCACAGAAGTAACATTTTGTAGAAATGATTGCCTCTTAAAAGCCGAAATATTTTTTTGATATTCTTTAGACCGATTAAATTTTATATAGCTGCTTATAAATAAATGGAAATTATTGTATATATTTTTTAAAAAGGCTGTTATTTCTAACTGTGTAAGTCTTTTGATAAAATTTCCCCGTATTTCCTTGATGCGGACTGTTGCCGTTACCTCGAGGCTGATTGTGCTATGATATCCCCCCCAATGTCATAAAATAGAAGAATTTTGTCAATTTGGATGATTGTTTGCATTCATGGCTGTGATTGATGAGAAATTTGAAGAGTTGTGAAAGAGGTATGTTGTTGGAATATCTAACACAATATTTCATTGTAATTCGGCATTTTATTAGATAAAGGAAAAATAGATTATGGGAAAAATTGAGAAGTATCAGATT